>JANBQS010000381.1:0-19375 GCA_027577415.1 Coemansia sp. RSA 922
AGGCAGAATGCTGCTTGCTGGTATAGGTGTTGCGTGAGGTAGAGGTGGGAGAGCTCGAGCCATGCCTCAAAATCGTTTCCGTGCGTGTCTAGGTAAGTGACTAGCTCGCGTATGGCTAGCGTCGTTTGGCCCTGAGACTTTAGGATCGCGATTAGACGCTTGCTGGCTAGCACGTTAGTTGCGTCCTTTTCTAGCATCTCAGTGTACAGACCCTGTGCTTCGTCGGAGTGGCCCAGTGCCTCCATTACTAGTCCTGAGAGCCGCTTGACGCGCTGCGAATCTTTGAACCGCGTATCGAGAATAAACAGCACAGACTACAAAATAAAATACCACAGAGTTAGTCGATATACTGGGGGTTGTAAAGTGGCCTGCATTGATTGCAATATGTTGTCGTACTTTTGCCAAGTCTACCTGTCCTTCGTCGAGTGCAGCCAAGATAATCTGCTCATACACCAGCCAAGCTACAATTGTACATAGATCACAATGTTCTTAGTACTCTAACGACCCTTGCGTATGTCTGTATTAAAAAAGTGTATGGTCAACTAGCTGCGTACCATCGTCTCCGGCCTGAGATACAGAGCGCTTGAGCATTAGAGGCTCGGCCAATTTCAGCACCTCGAACGGACGACGCTCTGATGACTGCCGAATTTCAGCCAAAAGTGCTAGTGAGTTGCTCATTTCTAAAGATAAGATAGTAAGCGGGAGAGGCAAGGATAAGCAGAGATATAGATAATTGACGGCTATTGTTAGTAGTAGTAATAAAAATACCGAGCGCCAACGCAAAAGACCAAGCAACTTGCTCTTGAGGAGATCAGTTATGGATTGATGATTTTTTGGGCAAAACATAAAGATGATAAAATTTTCATGGTTCTTCGTTTCTTAAGCTCTCTGTATTTCGTGTATATAGTTCTAATTCACTCTCTCCTTTTTTTTTCGTCGCTTTAATTCTTCCCCAAATGCTGAGCTATCAGCATGTCGTGCGTACTGTCCGTCGACAAGCTTCAGCTGGCTGCGTGGCCAGGTACTTGATACTACAGCGTCAGTCTTTTAGTAGTGCGGTCGCCACCGAAGCAGAGGCAGTTCCAGAGCGCAAAAACGAACTGGACATTCCCATGCTAGCGCCTAAACTACGAAAGAGCATATTCAACCGACAGGAGTTTCCTGGAGCGACCACCGATCAGATCAGGCTATCTATCGACCACCTAAAGTTGCAAGACATTTACGGAAAGGAAGGAGAGCCGGTAACCATGGCAGACTTTGAACCACCGCCTCTCGAGGGCGCAACCATCGAGGAGCATTTCCAGCGTATCGGACAGATTGCCGCCGAGCCCTATCTATCCATGGCCCAAGAATATGCAATGCGGCCCAAGCAACAGTTCCCCAAATTGCCTCCAGAGTCTGTATGGCAGATGCGTAGTGGATGGACTCGGTACGAAGCTGACGGTACGTGGAGAGCGGTAGATGTACCAGATACGGAGGATCGGGTGCTGGTGTTTGATGTCGAAGTTTTGGTCCCCGACTCGCCGTATCCTGTGCTAGCGGCAGCAATGTCTGACCGTGTGTGGTATCTCTGGGTCTCGCCATACGTGACGGGTGACTCGCCTCATGGACGACACTTGATACCGCTTATGCGCTCAGGCCAGCGTACTCCACGTCTGATTATTGGCCACAATATAGGATTTGATCGGGCCAGGATCCAAGAAGAGCGATTACTTAAACGCGGGCCTCTGGCATTCCTCGATACTATGTCGCTCCACGTATCGGGTGGCGGTCTATGCAACCAGCAGCGACTCTACTGGCAACGATACTCGCGTGCCAAGCGCGAGAACGACACCGAGTACCTTCAGTTGAACGCTGATACGGGCAAGTTCTTTGACGTAAGCTCGCTCAATAGTCTGAAGGAAGTTGCTGCGCATTACTGCAAAATCAATATGGATAAATCGAAGCGCGACGTGTTTATGGTGGGGACGTTGCAAGATGTACGCAATGACTTTGCCCAGCTCGCTGCGTATTGCGCCATGGACGTTGAGATTACTCGCAAGGTCTATGCCAAAGTCTTCCCAGAATATAGACAAAAGTGCCCCCACCCAGTATCGTTTGCTGGTATGCTGACTATGCTCGAAGGGTACTTGCCTGTTGATCGGTCGTGGCCCGAGTATATTCGTCGTAGCGAGGAGCTTCTGGGTGAGCTGACTGAGAACGTTGGAGCCAAGCTAAGGGAGTTGGCGGAGAGTGCACTCAAGGAGCCTGCGCCACTCGACGATCCCTGGCTTAAAAACCTCGATTGGACCGTTGAGCAGCTAAAATTTACCAAGCCAAAGTTCAAGGCAGACGGCAAAACCTATGCCAAGGGCGGCGAGCCTCGGCCGTATTCCAAGCAAACGATGGTAGGGTATCCCAAATGGTATCGCGATCTGTGGGATACCAAGCTTGGGCGCCCGCAGATCACAGTTCGCACACGAGTGGCTCCGTATTTGCTCAAGCTCAAGTGGCTAGGCTACCCACTATACTACTCTAGCTTGCACGGGTGGACGTTTCGCGTTCCACTTGGCGACTATCATCAGTCGCTGCAGCAAGAGACCAGCGATGTTGCCGTAGCCAAAGACCGCAAGAATGTGCTGCCATCGTTTAAAAACATGCGCGTGCTAGAGTTCCCCGCCAATGTGATAGATCCGGACTATGAGCGAACTCCAGTCGAAGATCGAGATGGCGTATACTTTAAGGTGCCGCATTCGGATGGTGAGGCTGCTAATTGCGGAAACCCACTGGCCAAGGGGTACCAGACGGCAATCGAAGACGGCACACTGTCATCGACCTACGCCATGGCCAAGGAGGCAATGGATATGAACGCCATGTGTTCGTACTGGATCAGCGCACGCGAGCGTATCAAGTCGCAGTTTGTCGTGTGGAACAGCGACGCATCCGATGCCTTTACTGGCCAGCCACTCGACCTGGGCCTGCCGCCTAATGAGCTGCAGATGGGTGTCATCTTGCCTATGGTCGTACCTATGGGCACCGTCACGCGTCGGGCCGTCGAGTCAACGTGGATGACTGCGTCCAATGCAAAAAAGAACCGACTGGGCTCTGAACTAAAATCCATGGTAAAGTGTCCAACTGGATACAGGTTTGTTGGAGCTGACGTTGATTCGGAGGAACTGTGGATATCGGCGCTTATCGGCGACTCACAGTTTCGGATGCATGGCGCGACAGCATTTGGCTGGATGACTTTGCAAGGAACCAAGGCTGCAGGCACCGACTTGCACTCAAACACGGCACGCATCTTGGGAATCAGTCGTGGTAGCGCCAAAGTATTCAACTACGGGCGTATCTACGGCGCTGGAGTCAAATACGCCATGAGCTTGCTCTTGCAATTCAACCCCGACATGACTGAGGCTGAGGCTAGGGAGAAGGCTGAGCGGCTCTATGTCTCCACAAAGGGCACCAACATGCGCAACGCGCGGCTCTTTGGCAGAGCCTTTTGGCATGGCGGAACCGAAAGCTACATGTTTAACCAACTCGAACAAATTGCTACCGCCGATGACCCGCGCACGCCTGCGCTGGGATGTGGCATTACCGAGGCGCTCAAGAAGAAGGTCACTGGTAGCCGGTTCATGACCTCGCGCGTCAACTGGGTTGTTCAGAGCTCGGGTGTCGACTACTTGCACCTCCTCCTTGTTTCGATGACTTACTTGGCTCGCCGTTACAGTATTGACGTGCGCTTTGTTATTTCGGTGCACGATGAAATCAGGTATATGGTTCCAGAGTGCGATGTGCCGCGAGCTGAACTGGCACTACAGGTCGCTAATCTCTGGGTCCGGTCTCTGTTCAGCTATCGGATGGGCATTGAGGATCTGCCTCAGAGCGTCGCCTTCTTTTCAGCAGTTGATATCGATACCACATTGCGCAAGGAGGTCGATATGGAATGTGTGACGCCAACAAATCCAACGCCTATCCCGCCAGGCATTAGCCATACTATTCTCGATACTCTTGCTGCTACTAATGGTGGAAGTCTGGAGCCGTCGGAGGAGCGTTTGAGTGCCGAGTTTATGCTTGTAGACCACTCGCTTTATCCTGCTCCGTCAACTGATAGTGCGCCAGCTCCGTCACTTTCTTCTCAGGCTGTCATGGGCGAACCTGACTCTGTCTGGCTTACGTCGCAAATGCTCGGTGAGGGCAAGGATATTTCAAAGCTGCTCTCAGATGCCAAACGAGCTGCTGTTGTTCAGCCCCGATCCGCAACATCTAGAGCGCGAGTGTCATCAAAACCCTCGTCTGGATATTCTGAGAGCAAGCGTGTTGTTTTGAAGGGAAAGACATACACTGTCGTTATGTAGTAGTTGTATAGAACAATGTAAATTAAACTACAACCATCATTGCTTGATTCAATTAGCACTTTGTGTTAAAAGGTGGCGGCTGTTGCTGACATATCTTTAAAAAACTTGTCGAGATGGTTACTAAGCGAGTATTGCACAATTACTTAGAGCGAGAAGGATGCGGGGATTCGCAAATGCACCTACTAGCATATTTGATATGAGGGATATGCTGACATGCAGCTTACAAATGTCAACCTCCCCCCCTCGTCCTCTTCCCACGCTTAGACACGCTCAGACACGCTCGTATATTTTCCAATATCACATACTGGCCTTTACGTATAAATGACGACGTCTCCCAGTTCTCAACTTTCAAACTTTCAATATCAACATACCTTCCACTCACCCACTCTTTATCCATACAGCTCCAAGGCCAATATCTTTTTTTTGACAATATGTCTGCTGCCAAGCTCATTCCCGCCTTCCGCCGTGTTGCTCTTATTGGCGGATCTGGTCCGATGCCAGCCTGTTTCATCCAGGCCTTTAAGCAAGCCGGTGACGAATTTGAGGTCACTATTCTAACGCGCAAGGAGAGCCTCAAGGTCACTGAGAAGGCTGTAACTGGATACCCGCAGTTCCACGTGGCCCCTGTCGACTATAGCAACGAAGACGAGCTGTTCAAGATCCTCAGTAGACAACAGGTCATCATCAGTTTGCTAACTCCGGCGGGAATGCAAACGCAAGAGACGATCATCCGTGTTGCGCGTGCTGCTGGTGTTAAATGGTTCTTGCCGTCTGAGTTTGGCCTCGATCTCAGTGTACCTGCTAACAGCGAAATACCCTTATTTGTGGGCAAGATTGCTGCGAGAAACGCGCTAGAAAAGCAAGCCACAAGGTCAGAGGGAATGGCGTACACCTATGTTGTGACTGGCGCGTTTGCTGACATGTTTGTTGACCCGTTCCATGACTGGGATACCGAAAACTACACTGTCGTTGTTCCCGATGCTGGTAACCAAGGTCAGAGCAAGATTTCGTTCACTACACGTCAGGATGTCGCTTACTACACGTTGGCTGTGTTGCGTCGGTTCGATCAGTTCAAGAACAAGACTGCTCGTGTGGCTTCGTTCACTGCCTCTTATGCCGATTGGGTTGCGGCCATTAAGAGCGTGAGTGGTGTAAAGTATACACCGACTTATGAGCCACTTGCCGTGCTCGAGCGCCGCATGGTTTCTGCCGCTGCCGCTGCTGCCAAGGATCCTACTACTATCGATTTCAAGTACATCGCTGACCAGCTTCACGTTGCTATGGCCACTGGCCGTGGACAGCTAGATGTCGACGGCAAGAAACTCGACTCTGACGATATGCCCGAGGTCTCACCAACTCCTCTGGCAGCCATCGTCGCTGACATAAATTAAGAACAAAGTTGAAGAATGTCTTGAATATTTTTCTTTTATAAATTCTGACACAATTTCTAGGTTACACCTTTGACACGCGAGGCAAAACGCCCTTTCTCTTAATTTTGCGGACCTTGTCACTGCACTGTTGTGCGCTCTTGGTGCCTACTACTTTGCTAAAATACTCTGGGTCGAACTTCGAATCGCTGCTTTGTGCATAGTCAACCAACTTGAGAGTCTCCTCATCTGTCCACCTTGATGGGAACAGCTTGTTACTCAAGCTGCTCAAGCGACTCACCAAAGAGACTCGAGGCACATCCAACTCCTTCGCCGTGAGCTTGACAGTTGTCTGACCTGTTGCGATGCGATTAGCCAGATCGTTATAGTCGATGCCGCGTAATTTCGTCCGGTAGTGTGGATGGGCTGCAATGCGCCAAGCAACTTTGGAATAGTAGCCGCTTCTATTACAAAGGCCTAGTTGTCTGCGGATTTTGCCAATGATCTCGACGACAGGGTACTTTCCAGCATACTCGTCTATAAGCCTGGATATCTCTTCCAGTTCGTCGGCAGAGATGGGGATCTGTACCTGCTTTGACGACGGGTGTACTTTCAGGGCACTATACACACTGTGGAGTGAAAGCGTGGGAGACAAGTGTCGGGCAACCTCTTTTAAAGTCAGTCCCTGAGCCCTGAGCGCAGAGGCCCGCTCATAGTCAGCCCTGGTCCACTTGAACTTGCCCTGTAGTATGTCGTGTATGCGGATACAGTCTTCCATGGCAACCCACATATAGTTCGACACGGCTCGATAGTTGACCGGTGTTGGGACTGGATAGTGCTCCTTGATAAAACTCGTCATGCGGTCGACCATGTCCTGGAAAAGCGAATCCAGACCGTACTGCCAACCGACCTTGTAGACGTCGTACTGGCTGAGCTCAAGACACTCGCGTAGGCCAAGCTCTGTTGCTTGACTAACTTGCGACCAGTCAACAGCACCACTCGACTCGAACTGCCTTTGAACCTCACTAGTCACAAGGCTCTCTTTGTCATCCATAACTTGCATGTGCCTACGACTACGATTTACAACAGCAACCCGAACTTGGCACGCTTTCACTGAGCGACCAAGCGACTTGCTAACGAGCTCCCATCTGACGGCCGTATTCATCCCTAGCCCATCGACCATCTTCGACAGAGTGTCGTCGTCTGCTGCAGACCAATGTGTCTTTGGAAGAGTGTTGTCTCTTCGCCTCCGAGCTATAATTGACAAAAAGAACATTCAGTGCAGGCATAAACTACATATTTCTAAGGCCGTTTGCGATTACTTACCTGAGGCTCCAGCTCTAGCCAATTTAGCTTGGCATGGCCGTGGTGATCTCAATCCTAAAGGCTTGGCTGCCTCTTGTGGTTTGACACCAGAGTCGATAAGGCGCTGAATCCGGCGAGTCTCGTCTACAGTCCAAACAGAGTGATAACCCTCGTCTCCGCCATACTTGACCCAGTTGTACTGAGCCCTGGATGGGAGCACGCCCAATGCCTCGCCAACACGGCCCCAGTCCTCGCCGTACTCAGCTACTAACTCTCGTAGTCTGGTCATCTGGTCCAGACTAATGGAGTGCATTTCAAGTTCACTAGTGTATAAACGGCAGAAATTGCGAATGTCCCTCAATGGCCTAGCTGGTAACCCATGCTTGATAATGTCCACCAACTCCGATCTAGATGTCGACTCTACATGTTGTTCGATCAGGTCCTTCGTTCGCTCGCGCTCAGCGTCAGTCCATTCCGCAGTAAGCTCATCAACCGTCCCTCCATTCAGCTTCGACTTTAGCCTGTAATATCTGTCCATTAGCGAAGTGACATTTGAGTACTGCAGAAAATACTGGTGGATATCCTTCCACCTCATTTTAGAGTCGCGAAACTCGCATATACGCCGATAGCCCACTTCATTAAGCGGACTGCTAAATGTACCCAGGCCTACGCGCTGACATTCCAAATAGTCGACGTTCATATAGACACCAGCACACTTCCAGTCAACAGTAGAATCACCCACGTAGTTAGCCGCTATAAACTGCCTCAGCCTTTCCATATCAGTCTTTGACCAGCCGCCATAGATCTTGATCAGCGAGCGAGGCTGTATCGTCGAGTTTGAGACGTCGAAAAGATCCAAGCACTCAATGAGCGGAGTGTTTAACTCGCTAGCGACGGCCTCCCAATCGCACCGACCTAATGCATTGTCAAAGTGCCGCTCCGCAGCCCTGGTCGTCAACACGCTCTTTTGCTGTCTGCCCTGAGCGTCAACTTCCGCCTGGTTGCAAATACTCTGTAACGCGTCAACGGAAAGGCGATATTTTGCGGCCAGCGGATACCACGGAATCGATTTATCGACTTGCTGGAGTAAGTGAATCTCTTCGACAATGGCCTTTTGAATGTCGGCGCTTGGTCTAACTGGTGAATGATTACTGAGGTGTCTGGTAAGCAACAAAGTTTGCAGTAGCGAGTGCCGTTGTCGACTCGTAAATTCAAATGCTTTGTAAGTGGCGGACAGCCAAAAGGCTCTTTGAGCAAGCATTAAAACGAATTAAAGTGTACAAAAATATAAATATAAAATATAGAGCAAAACTGAGTAAAGCTGAGAAACGCGTCTCTTGGATTTTTCTAAACACAACCCTTGATCATCAATCTCAGGTGGTCTTCATAAATCAAATCACTGTGGCATTTACGAGACCATTACCATCTAGCCAACCTATCAATTACACGGTACCTGTGTTGGTGTCTAACCTGCCCTTTCATTTGCTTTGGTCACTTGGGATTGCTGATGGTATACTCGTTTGTGTATGCCGCTGGATATCAGATCTCTAACAAACAGCTTTGCCTACGAAAGCTTACTTTAACCTGGTGTATAATTTAACCAGGTATATTCCTGCCCAAAGTGCTTGGCCCACTGGGGGTCGGAAGGGATGTACATTATCTTTGTTCTTTAGAATACTGTATTTTCACGTTTGTTAATAAATGGCTAAACTAGCCGCTCAAACATTTACAGCCCTGTTCCCTTAAACCTAACTGAT
This sequence comes from Coemansia sp. RSA 922, assembly GCA_027577415.1. Lineage (NCBI taxonomy): Eukaryota > Fungi > Kickxellomycota > Kickxellomycetes > Kickxellales > Kickxellaceae > Coemansia > Coemansia sp. RSA 922. The sequence goes on from JANBQS010000381.1 coordinate 8,764, forward strand.
AATTACGGGGACAGAGAAAATGGCAGTGACAACAGAGGCGACAAAGGAGGTGGAGGCAAATATTTTTTGATACGAACTGGGCCAAATATTGTGGCTGACTTAAATAAAGTGAAGAGTGGTGGGCCAGAGGCGATGGCGGCAGTAACAAAGTCAAAAAGTAATGTGACTAGAACAAAGATAAATATGAGACCAACAGAGAACATGAATTGTGCCATGAGTGTAGACCACCTAATGGCAATGACAAGAGACAATAATTAGAAAAGGGTTCCGAATTTGCACCAGACATTATTTTAAAAAGTATCTTTCTTAAATTAATTCACAAAAATGAAGACAATGAACAATGTATGAAAAGAGATAAAAAATAATACAAATGACTTTATGACTGCTTTTATCCCAAGCTGAGGTAGGAGCAAGGCGGTACATATTATAGTGGCTTCCATTCCGTTTCATGCGATTGCCAAAAACGCGTTGGGTGGGCTAAACGCACTAAACCATCGTGGTGCTACGAGGACGAACCCCATCCACACGGTCCTGGCTAACCACGAGGGCCAAATCCCATCTACGGATTTGGTCCAAGAGCAATTGCACTGGGTGTTGGAGTCGTCGGCAGTGCTAAAGCTGAGTAGTGAGACGTCATATAGACAAGTGACCAGTGGACCAGTGTTTGCTGCTTTTTGTACTGCGCCGAGCACAGCGATTGTGCAGCACTTGGTTTTGCTCCAGCAGATATGCACTATGAGTGACATCATCAGCATTGTCTCCAGGCTTCCGAGTCTAGTCAGCCTTACCTGCCTAATACATGGTCCGACGACACAAGCTGAGTTAATTCCCGAGAGCGAACATCCGCGCATTCTTCGCGAACGGCATTATCCACTGAGCAGCAACTTTCGGGCGCTATATGTGTATAGTGTGATAAACACAGAGGTCAGCAATGTGTCTATTATTGCTATGCAACTTGCTGTCATATGCCCATGCTTTTCATGCGTGGATCTTCCCTCCGGACGGCGTAAGGAGCTCAGGGACAACATTACCTGGTTCTTAAGGAATGGTACCTATAATCCCTATGGATATGCTCTTAATGGCCAAAGTCAATTTGAAACATACTCAACCCATGGATAACTCATAGCCTATGTACAACGATTGCCATCAAGACTGTTAGAAGCATGTAAACTCAATAAATGATGAAAACAGAAAAGAAAGATGCTCACTAATTCCTCAGCTAGAAGCTGGGTGGGCAGGGATATAAATACTGGAAACTGACACTGATCATCAAAGAAAAATCGTAGCTGTTGATATCACATATGGCGTCACACTCCGTTGAGCATTAATCTGCTCAAGCACATCCATTTGTGACACTGAGTCATAAATATGCAAGACGTGCTGGTGGCTCTGATGCCAAAGGTTGCGCTCTAGCCAGCAACTGGCAAAAAAATTTGTTTTGCTACACATCGGTGAATCTGTCGGCAGTATACATCATACGCTGCTTATAATATTGCCACTAAATGGCGGAATATAAAAAATTATTTTGTGTAAAAAAGAAATTGAACCCCGGGAAGCTCCCCCTTAACCAACAGGGCCTGAAAGAAAACTAGCGGATAGCAGGCCCCGCCCAAGCAACAGTGAAGTAGCAAATTGGATTCTCCTAGCTCTATCCATTCCCCCTCAGATCACGGAACACCGAGCGCGAAGCAAAAACAGCTGTTTGACGAGCTATTATTCACACTCAGTAAATGTGTTGTTGAACTCTCCCGATATCAACGTGAGACCAAAGAACATAATTAAATCAGGAAATCAAAAGTTATGGAAGAGGATTCATGTGTAATCATGTGGCGTTGTCCATAGACGGCGTTGAACGCTCTGACGAGGCCATTCGTACATCAATGGAAAGCCAGACTATGTACGTAAGCAGGTCAATGTGAGCCTTAAGCGTTTGGGCATTGACAAGATCGACCTCTATTATCAGCACCGCGTGGATCCCAATACTCCAATTGAGGATACAGTCGGCGCCATGGCTGAACTCGTCAAGGAGGGCAAGATTCGCTTTATCGGGTTGTCTGAGTGCACTGCCGACCAACTGAGGCGTGCGTACAAGGTCCATCCAATTGCCGCAGTCCAAGTCGAGTATAGCCCCTGGACGACTCACATAGAGACTGACGGACTGCTCGATGCCTGCCGCAAACTAGGCGTCACCGTCGTAGCCTATTCGCCACTAGGTCGAGGTTTTATGACGGGTCAGATCCACAGTATCGACGACCTTGACAAGGATGACTGGCGTCGCACTATTCCTCGATTCAAGCCCGAGCACTTTGCCAACAACCTCAAACTGGTTGACGAATTCGAAGACATGGCCAAGAAGCGCGGCTGCAAACCTGGGCAGATAGCTTTGGCATGGCTGCTGGCGCAGGAGAAGAACCTCGTCGTCATTCCTGGAACAAAGAGGATCAAGTACCTGGACGAGAACCTGGGCGCAGGGCAGATCACGCTTACCGAAGAAGAAAACAAGACGCTTAGAGGATTCGTTGACGCCGCCAATATTCAGGGCGAGCGCTACTAAGTTGAAACACACTCTGCTTTGCCTAGACCAATATTTTTGATGATCCTTTTTTACTATCGAGAATATAGTCCCCGGACCATGTCGCAAGTCATGATCGGATGGTGCTTCTTAAAGGTCACAAGTCTAGACTTGCTGCTGTTTGCGCGCTAGGTAGCGCTGGCAAGCAGCCTCAATAGAGACTGCATCGTTGCGTCGAGCATACTTTTTGACTAGAGCCTCGTGCTCCCGAGTTCGCGCATCATCCTTCATCTGTTGCTGAATACTCAGCCCTTGCTCGATGATGTGGCTGTATGAGCTACGAGAGCCCGTATGACGCCTAAACTCTTCAGCACGGTGAGTAGTCATGCTCTCCCTGCCATTGTCGGGGCTGGTGGCCGAGTCTTGCGTCGACAATCGTGTGTGGCGTGGCCTGGCGCTACTATCGGCGACGTTAAGTCCTGATAGTAGAGCCTCGCTCTTTCTAACCAAAGAATGGTTAGCGGGGTTATCTTCGACTGTTTGAACTTGAGACGGTACGCTAGCACCACTCACCACAGCTTTGTTAATGTCATCTCGATCAATTTGGTCCAAGAAACCTCGATAGAAGCCAGCAGCAACAGCAGCGCCATATCCACGCTGACCGGTGCTCGTCTCTGCCGCCTCGCGCATATCCTCATCTTCGACGAGTTTTTGGCGCTGCTCCTTTTGCTCCTTGTATGCGTTAGTGACAAATGTCTCCTTGTCTGCAAACATGTTGCCCTCTCTTTCTTGCTCCTTGTCCAGCATCTTTTCTCGCACGACTTCGTGCTGAACCTGTCGTTGCTTAGCAGTCTCCAAGATCTTCTCCATATACCGGGGCTTCAAGTCATCGGCTTGTTTGCGAGCTCGCTTCGATCGGTCTCGAGCATTGCTGATCTCGTCATACATCTCGTCATATGCGTAAACTGACGGATCGGTCGCCTGAAGCTCGGACGCCAACTTTTCCGAGGCGCGTGTCTGTGAGCCACCGGTAAATATCAACTTAGTGAGTCTGGGTCATCTAGGCTCGAAGGAGCTTCTGGCTCGGCAAATACAGACTTTTGGAGCGAGCAACTTTGCTGTCCTTTGGTACATCTTTATGTCTACTCGCTGCCGTAAATGCATCCATCAGTAGAGCCGCGCCTTTGGCGTGGGTGGATGCACCACTCGCACCACGTGCTGCCTTTGGGGATTTCACAGAGGGTGGCAGCAATCTATCCATTTGGGGCGCCTAACAGCATGGAAGGACCACCTCGCGGGGAGTCTGTTTATGATTAGCGATCTGCCCAATCACTAGCCCACCTTCTACGGTCATTTAACTTTTGTTAGGCTCAGGGCTCAACTCCGGTCAGGTTATTGTTGGGGCGCTGCACCACATATTTATTCTACTTGTGTAGGAGTTCAGGCAAGTGGATTTGTTTAGTATTTATTTATTGAGAAATAAAGTCAGTTCACTCTCTAGAGGCCGCCTGTCTGTCGGCAATTGGCTGGCGGGCCTTAGTATCACCATTATCAAGTACATCGACATAGGCATCAGTGTCGACAGAGGCTGTAGATTGAGAAAGAACTGGCTCTGCATCAGAAGCAATAGCCGGGGAAGAAGTAGGCACGGTAAGGGAAGCGGGGGGATTTCTGACAACAGGGACTGCGTATTTAGCAACAGTAGCCATCACTTGATCTAGGATATCCCTCGCCTCAGTGAACTTTTTGACCTCAAGACTATTCTTCTCGATTTGCTCACATAAACTGTCTCTGGCAAGCTGTAGGTACGTAAGAGCTGATTCGAGCTCAGATCTCTCCATTGGTAATTGAGAATAAAAGCAAAATAGAGTGAAGGTGTGATGTAAACAATAAAAGGAGAGTAAGTAAACAAAAATGGAAGGTTGTTTACTATAGCCCGTTATAAAGTGTTGTGATGTGCTAATGATATGTCAAAGAGGGGAGCTAGCGTTAGAGATAAAAGAATGTCAGACTTGCCAAAAAGTGGGCCGAAGAGGGGCGGGAAGGTGGGCCCTACTTATACTGTCGCGAGTACTTTGGGAAGAAAAATTTGACAATGACCTCCCCACACCTTCTGGTCCGAGAACGCCACTGCAGATCCGCACACATTGTTCCATTCAGCCTGCCTCGGCTTATATGTTCCCAAAGAAGACAAATGCCAAGAAATCAGGATACAAACAATAGGCAATACATGCAGCGGCTGCTGATGACGTGCGAGTAGAGCGATGGGTGGAGCAAAGTAGTAGGAATACTTTCAGCGTATAAAAAGTGAGAGCAAATAGAGCTATATCCAACCTATGCTCTCCCTCGTCTTATCCAAGTCAATTCGAAGCATATTGAAAAAAACACCCCAATATATTAAACCGCTTTACTAATCGAATTTTCGCATATTCTTGTTGTTGACAATAGCGCTGATTTTCTCCTGGTGGGTCTGCGGAACAGTAGTCTTCCTAACCGACCTAATCTCCTCGGAGGCAAAGCCCGGGATACGGATATTCCAATTACGCTCGAGATGCAACTGCAAGTCCTTAGCCTCCAGCGTGTCAGATTTGCGATGTTTAGCCAGCTTACAGGCAAACGTAGTAACGGACTCGATAAACTCATCGGCAATATCGCACAAAATATCCTCAACCTGCGGCTCCAGTCTCTCCGTGGGATCAATTTCGCTGACAAGCTCTTGGATCTTGCGCTTTGACAGAATACGCGATGATCCGATATCAAGATCCACTGGCCCGTTTTGGCGAGTGCTCTGCATGGCTACGTGCGAAAGGGCGCTGGATAAAGCCACATGTGTGTGGAGTGGATTGGTCTGTGGCGTATTGTGACCGCTGAGCGGAGGTGGGGGCCGGGGCTTGACGCCCATTACGTTGGGTGTGAGCGGGGTACTGCCCGGAACAACGCCGGGTGAGGCCATTGGCGAGTTTCGGCTAACATCGCCCAATGTCGGTGGTTTTCTATATGGAAGCGCAGTCGATGAAGCAGCTGACGCCGCCGCCACGGCAGCCGCTGGTTCTTTGGGTCCGAATGACGATACAGCAGTGGCTGGGTTACCTGAAAGTGCCGAGTGGAACGACAAACGCATAAACTCTTGCACCTGCCTAATATGGTTCTCCATCGCATCTACTTCTCTATCCAATCGGCCTCTAGCGTCAGGGTCCGCGATAGTGTCCTTGATTTGTTGAACCACCGTCAAATGTGCGCGGATCTTGCTGCACTCTGCGTTAATGTACTTTGTCGCTTGGGATGTGTTTTCAATATAGGGTGTACTGAATTCTGCGGGTACAGGAATCAAGTCCAGCATGTGGTTGGTGAACGGCAGGTTGTTGTCTGCGTCGCGTTTGAGTGTTGGGTGGTTGCCGATTATCGTGTGCATTTGTTGGACCATCGCCGGGCTCAGGATAATGGTGTTATCGCGTGAAATAGGTGTGTCTTTGCCCTTGGTCTTTGACAGACCAGAGTTGGTACCCGTAGATGAGGCCGCGGAAAGTGGTGGCTCGCGAGCCTTGCTCTTGCCCTTATCTCCGCCACCGGTTGCTGAATTGTCGTCGGCGCTGCTCATAGGAGGTAGTACAAGGCCTGGTGGAGTATTGTTTCCCGAGTTGCTTGCCATAAAAAAAAAAGAGAATAAAGTTAGTTAATAATGCAGAATTGAATTAGAGGTAAAAAAAAAGATGAAAATTCGGTGCCCAATTACACTGACAGTAATGATTGGCAAGGCAGCTTCCGCGAATAATGGGGGTCTCAGTATGACAATGATGACGTCCAAATAGCCAACGACTCTGAGCCAGTTATGCATTCCATAATATGCGGATTGAACGCGCATACTCCTACTGGACCCTCATGTGAGCCATTCCACACACCATCAGGCGTAAGGACGGAGGGCCGAAGAGCAGGTGCGTTCGAGTCATGGGCTTCGGTGGTAGTGTAGCGCGAGATGTCCCAGAACGAGATGCTGCCATTTTGACTGCCCACCAACACTGTCTTGCCATCGGGCGTCACAGTGACATTCTGTCCCAGATACGCATCCTGCATTTTACTCAATGCCGAGCCACTGACGCCATTAGTTGCTTCAGGGTGGCCGCCATTTAAGGCGCCTTGCAGATCCGTGCTTCGCAGACTGGCACAGTGCTGTAACGAGAACGAGTCGAGCAAGTGACACGAGCCATCAGTCATCGCTAACAAGATGTGGTCGCCAAGCGGCGGAATAAAGCGAATTCCAGCGACAAGCGCCTGACCGGCGATATCCACTATGGATTGCGACTTGAATGGGCCCTTTGAGACCTCTCGTACGTCGTACAATTGGAGTTCCGCCGATCCAACAGCCACAGAAATAACCATTCCAGATGGGTCATAGGCAGCAGTAATTCCACGCTCCTCCACGCTGCCACCCACAGGCGTTACGGTACTCGCAGGCTTAACCGATCCAAGATCCCACACATTAACAACACCATCAAGCGCCGCCGACAAGACCGTCGCAGCCGTTGGGGATCTCTGCAAACTGGTTACACGCTGATTGTGGCCCACAAAGTACCGTATATACTGGTTCGTATCATACGACAGATACCGAATCGTGTCATTGATCTTTGTTGAAGCGTAGGCTACACATCCAGGGTGTGAGGTAAATTGAGCCAAGTTACATCCGTATTTCTTGCTATAGAGTACTTGCTCGCGTTTGCCTCCCACGCAGTCGTAGATACGCAGGCTCTCGTCTGAGCTAGTTGTGATACACTTTTTTCCACTAGAGTCATAGTCGAGCGAAGTCAGCGCTGCTTTGTTGTCCAAGAACTGCTTGGATATGTGAAACCCTCGAAGCGTAGAGTTTGTAAGCGCCGATTGTAACGGATCGCGGCGCAATGTTTTTAAAACGTCAGCGTTGTGATCAACAGTGTCCATTATAATTATAACAAATAAAGAAAACGCAGAGGGTATGTAGAAGAAGTAAAAAAAAAACGCATACAGCTTAAAAAAAATCAAATAGATGCGGTTGATCGAGTTCCGATATAATGGGCTTTGCATGGATGGTCCGAACATTATATATAAATTTGAAATATGTTTGTTTCTCACAACAGGTTTCAAAGGCGGGAGTCATGATGAGCACTACCATTTTATACACATTGACTAGTCCAAAACTGATCTATATTGTTGTTTGTAAAAAAAACCATGCAACTCTCTGTGTGGTAATCAAGTATTGGACCTAAACCGTTGTTGGTGGCTTGATAGCTTGTGTCGAAGATGAAGGCACAGTTGTCGCAATTGGAGCTGGAGCGGCAGGAGCGAGAGTTGAAGCAGCAGATGTAACAGGAGGTGGAACAGTTGGAGTGGTAGGTGTTGAAGTTGCTGGGGCGCCAGCAGAAGTTGGGACAGGGGCTGCAGCAACTGTCGTAGTAGTTTTGGAAGCCTTAACAACATCTCTAGCAGCTCTGGCAATTCTCCTCATATTCAGCTTTGGATCAGTGCCAGCAGACGTGGCAAGAGCAGTCGCGCTAGGTACGGCTGAGGATGTTGCTTTGGTAGTAGGCGCGACAGGAGCCGCAGATGCAGCTGGAACAATAGGAGCTGAAGTCGCTGGGACCGTAGCTGCGGGAGTCGGAGCTGCGGAAGTTAATGCTGTCGTCGTGGCGGTTGAAGCAGCCGGGGCTGGGGCTGTAACTGCAGGAGCTGAGGCTGTGGCCGAAGCCGCGGAAGCCGCAGTTGCTGTGACAGGAACTGGGAGAGCAGAAGTCGTAGTCGTAACTGGAGCTGCAGGAGTTGGTGCTACAGATGTCGTAGTATCAGACGCGGCAGGCGCAGTCGCAGGGACACTGGTCGCACTAGTCTTCGTCGTAGGCGGGAAAAGGTGGGCGCATGACGCAAACGAGAACGAGGCTGGTCTCACAGCGCCAGAGTCAACCGAAACCTCACACGCCGGCTTCACGTCCTCCGGATATGCGGCAGCAAAGGCCTTCTCAAACAAAAATATCTTCGCCAACTCTGGCCTCTCGCTTCGTTCAAACCCACTGTCCACAAGCTTGCCGCCAACAAAGATACCATCCGCAGAGAACAAGAACCTGCGAACCTTGTCCAAGAATGTCTTGAGCCCATCGCCGATATCAGCAATTCCAAAGTAGTTCAGATACAGATCCGGATCGGACAAGCACCCAGTTTTTACCACCGCCATAGTAGATTGATCCAGTACCTTGAAAGCACTCGGAGTTCCAACCGGAGTGTGATTCGAGTGATACAGGGCATGCAGGATAACATAGAATATCGACTCGAAACCATCAACAAGACTTTTGCTACCGTCGTGCCAAAGCGACCGGATGCTGGCATAAATCGCAGTCTGCACAACTGGGTCATCCCGGGGCCACCGCAAGGGTTGCAAGTCGCTTGCGCTCAAACTGCATTTCTCCCTAAGTCCCTTTGCCAAAGGTGCCGGCACCTTTGCTGTCGCCAGTTGCGCACGCGTCCAGTCGAATATAAAAGCATGCCCGTTGCGCACTGCAATATGTTCAGCTGAAATATCGCAGTGAACCACGCCCGCGCTATGAGCAATAGCGAGACACGACGCCAATTGCTTGAATACACCTTCGGCGTCAGCGTCGCGTCGGCTATTATCGCTGACATTTCCATACTCTGTCTTAAAGTACTCCAGCAGCGGCACTCCACAGTCCTCTATCAACAAGTACTCTAACCTGTATCCAAAGACGTCGTTAGCAATAATCGAGCTCTCAAAAACTTTAGGCACAGCACTGCAGCCGTTGCTCAACAGCCAGTCATATACAGCGGCCTCCGGCAGACGGTAAGTCGGACTCCACACGAGTTTGAGCATGGCCGGCTGTCCATGATACTGCGTCTTGAAGAGATACGACTGGAAATCGAGCAGCGACACTGGCAACGGAATACGCTGCTGGAAACCCAACTTCGAGCCACTATCTCTACTTGCGGCCACAGTGGTTGCACCATGGAACTTTGTAAATATTAGCCCAGTAGCCGGGACCGACACATCGACAATATGTCCAAAACGGTCAGAGGGTAGAGTCATCAAGAACCACAGATACCGCAACGTATCCCCAACATCGCTAATATCGTCTGTAGACGGGTCGAGCGACGTATGAAAGAGGCGACCAATAGTGGTACAGTAATAGCCGCCACGAGCAAACAGAACCAGCGAGACCATGGGACCATGCAAGTAAAGGAAGGGGACGAATAACCGGGTCGGTTGAGCCTCCCAAACACTCGTTGCCAAATCCGCCATCTTGCCCAGCACATCCGGCGAAGTGGCGTCCAAGCTGGGTTCTAACTGAGCCTCAAGAAGCGCATGGACCGAGTGGAACTCGCTACCGAGGTACATTGGATAGTAAAATACTCCATCTGGTGTTACCGGTACGCCACCCGCCCGCATTATACGTTGGTCGGAAAAGCGGTGCTCGCTGGCAGGCTCTGCTACAGGGTACACAGCCTTGCTGGCATGTCTGACGTAGTCCCAGATATCGCGGAACGCTCTCGCCATACTGGCGGATGTGGCCTGTACGGCTTGACCACCGTCCACACGAGACTGTAGTTGGCCGTTTACTAATACTGGGATAAGCTGCGCAACCGGAAACATCATGCCAGATGTAGAAGCCATGTACTTGGTAAAGGAGCCGTTCTGAGCTAACACGGCTATCAGCTCAGCCAGACCTAGCTGGTGACCACGACCTTGCAAACTCTGAGCTAGCTCTGCGCGGCGCATACTCTGATCCTGGGCGCTTTCCGTACTATAGATCATAACTAGTGAATATATGTTTAAATTTGAATGAAAAAGTGTAAAGGAAACAAGAGAAAAAGGGGGTTTGAAGTGCATGTTTGCCATTAAAACTCTGGGTAATCACCAGACATGTGATTAGCGATATAAGAATCGCAAGTTCAAGCAAAACTGCCAGCCTTTCCTTTTTTTCTTGCTTCTCAAAACTCATAAAACTTATCTCTTTTTATTGTTTCGAATTGTAAATTCTTCTCTTTACGCCATGGATCAAACACTGGACGAAGTCAACAAGCACTGTGGCGAGCACGTACAGGCCTATGCCTCCTGTGTCGACAGCC
>JANBQS010000382.1:0-19355 GCA_027577415.1 Coemansia sp. RSA 922
ACTCGTGGACAAACGAGATTGGCGTTGTCGTCCCTTCGATATCCAAAAGAACTATATCGTAGTTGGAAGCAGCCATGCTGTTGATATATAAAAAAATTCCACCACTTGATTATAAAATATCCAAGCTATCAGCTAAACGAAAAAGTAAAGCAAAATTGAGGAACTTGGGTGATAACGGATTTATCACCCCTCATCCTGATTGTGTGATTGCAACCAAAAGCGCAAGCATTCACGTCACATTGATTAAGCGATTGAATCGTTTTTTTTTTATTAGGGCTTCTGGGCTTTAGCTATAGTGCCTTTTCATCTTCTGCTATCAACAATAAATAATGGACGCCGAGATCGCCAAAGCCATTAGCTCCATATACGAAGAGGACGAAGATGTAGTGGGAGTCGTAGTCGTCGACAGCAGCGGGCTGTGTCTGGCGACAGACGGCGGTATCCCCGAATCAGCCGCGGGCGTGATAGCCTCCATTGCCGCTCACGGCGACCACCTGCTGCCAGCCAACCCAACTCAGACAGCCGATGTCAGCCCAGTAGTCCAGATCGAGGCCGAGTCGCTCACGATTACTATTAGAAAGACCCCATTGATTACATTGGGAATCTTCAAGAGCAGACATGTCTAGCTACACGTATAGCGGATACATATAATTGTACTTCATAAGAGATATTGAATATAAAACCAAATAGTACATACTACTCTTCGCTGAGGGCAATGATGGCCATGATTCCCAGTCCAACAAACATGGCGCCCAGCTCGACCAGGGCCATAGTGATGCCCTTCCTAGCGTTTTGTTTCTCCGACGGCCGCAAAGAACGCCCCTTGGCAGCATCATTGTCTTCCTCGTCGGGCTGCAATAGATCCGGCATCACCGATACGGTGCCGACATAGATAAAGCCACCAGCAGTGAACGGAATCACTAGCTTGCTCCACGGCACACCAGCGACAGTCGACGGCAGCAGGCTTAATGCGCCACCAACAAACGCAGGCAATATAGAGCTGCTCTCTGTGCCAGGGAGCGGGGCAGCAAATACAGGAACTCCGGGCGTAAACAGGCCTCTAAAGTTGAACGAATTGCCCTTTCCAGCCTCCTCGATCATAATACCCGCAATGGTACCAGCGATGGCGCCCAGAGCCGTGAAGAACTGCGAGGCCAATGCCGAAGAGCGCGAGAATCCAGACTGCACCAGAATGGCAAAATCGCCAAGCTCATGCGGGATCTCATGGAAAAACACCGCGACAAATGTCGAAAGTCCAGCGGCATGGCTGAGATAGAACGACGCCGACATCGCCAGTCCGTCAGTAAAGTTGTGCGCGGCATCGGCGATTAAATTCAGGTACGCAGACAGCTTGACTGGTCGCTTGCCTTCTTTTTTGTGCTGAGCTGCAATAGCGTCCTCGATATCCTTCTCATCGTCAGCCTCGTTGTCGTCACCTAGAGCCCTAGCACCGCCCTTGGCAGAGGCGCGGCGCTTGCGAAGCTTTAGTTGCTTGGACTCCGTCCCGCTAAGCTCGCCCGACCCGCTGCCGCTCAGCTTGTGAGAGTGGTCCGTACTATGACTATGGCTGTGGCCATGCGAGTGACCACCATGCGAATGGCCGCTACCGAGCAAGCGCATAAACTTGTCGACAACAAAGAACAAGATCAAGCCAACAAAGATGGCGCAGCCATACACAGTATTGCGCACATGCTCGCTGACCTGGTTGCTGTGATCGTGGTCGTGATGATGGCCGTGGCCGTGGCCATGCTCGTGCTCTCCGGCAAACATGTGCGGCAAGAGGTGCAAGAAGACGTCGCCGAGAAGTCCACCCACCGCAAAGCTGACCATTATGCGCAGCGCCTTGTTTGGAATCGATGTCGGAGTAGCAAACAGAACCAAGTTCGGGAACAGCGAGATGTAGAACGTGGCTAGCAGTGACGCTGCCGCCGGATTACCCTTGGGAAAGACGCCGCCGAGGAGCCGCTCGAGTCCCGATATCTTGCCAGTGCCTTTAGCAAACATTTGCTCATGATTGCACGAAGTCTTTCCTCCAGGCAGGCACATCCCAGGCTCCTCATGCTCATCGTGCCGCTTATACAGCTGCTTGGGCGACGCCTTGCTGCTACTGGCGGCACAGCAACACCCTGCAGGGTGGTCATGGCTGCCGTGTGTAGTATCGTAGTGCTGGTCGCGATGCACGCCGTACTCTTCAAAGTTAAACAGCATGGCTGGGTTCAGCTCCTTGGACAAGATCGGACAGTTGGCCTTCATTTCGCCCACGCCCATCTGCGCCGTGATCTCATTGCTCTGGTATCTAGCCTTGACACCCTGGAACAGTGGACAGTTGTTGATAAGGGGCACCTTGTTGTTGCACAGCTGGTCCATAACAAGTGTCGCAGCCTTGGAAGTAGCAGCCGAATTGTCGTTCTCGTCGATAGTGTACAGCAGATCGGATATGCGACGGCATTCGTCGGCCATCGACTGGCCAGGCGGAGCAGTGTTTCTAACTACAGGCTGTGGGCCAGAGTTTGCCTGAGCGTGGAATGGACATACACCGGCTGCCTCAATCTTTGCACTGTGCTCGGCGGCGGCCTTTAGCTGCTCGGGACTGGTAATGGACGCGCCGCGGATGATAGGACAGTTGTGCGAATCGAGCTCAGCAAAGGCTTCCTCGGGGGTTATCGAGCCCGAGAGCATTTGGTCCTTGACTACGCGGTCGAACAGCGGACACCGACCAAAGAGGTCGCTCGAGGCGTCAAGCTTGGCAGCAACTGGACAAGCAGAGCATCCTAGAGCTGGGACTGCGTAAAGTAAACATGTCACGAATAGAGCAGATAGCAGCAACAGCACACAGCCGCGTGCTAAACGACCAGCTCGCATAATATGGCGGTTGACTTTGCGAAAGGTGTGTGAGGCAGATATAGACTAGGAGAAATGTGAGAGAAATGCGTGTCTAAGAAATTGAATTAACGGTGATAGCCGAGACAAGGAGGGAAAAGAGAAAAGGGGCATTGCCGAAAATAGCAAAGTCTATATATATTCCGCTCCAGCCAAACCACCCATGCAGAGTAAATACCATTTGTGAGATAGCAGTTTTCAGATGTGGTTTGCTCTACTGCTCACACAGGTATCACTGGCGAAAAGTCGTCCCAACAACCTCGCAGAATGGTATTCACACATATATGGAACATTTGCGCAGTGAGACCGCCCGAGTCTCACGGCTTACTACCGATGCGACTCAACACTACGCTAAAGGTAGGGGGGACACTAACCACTACAACAATGTCAGTTCCTGGACCACAGGGCCCAGATTTCCCCTGACTGGACCGTCACACAGCACAGACGATAGAAATAGTGCAGCTAAATGCTGATTTTAATTAATTAAAATGTAGATGACAGAGGAGGGCGTGAGTGCAGGTAGGTAAAGGAGCTCATGAGCCCGTTCAGCTAGTCTTTTTGCTACCCTTCTCGAGCAGCTGCTTATGAATGTGCGGAATCACACCACCGCCAGCAATAGTCGCCTTGACCAACAGATCCAGTTCGTCGTCGCCGCGAATGGCCAACTGCAAGTGCCTAGGCGAGATTCTTTTCGACTTTAGATCACGCGCAGCGTTGCCCGACAGCTCGAGGACCTCAGCCACCAGATACTCCAGAACCGCTGCCGTGTACACTGCCGCCTTGGCCCCCACACGCGTTGCGCTCTTCGTGTGCCGCTTCAGGTACCGGTGCACGCGACCCACGGGGAATTGGAGGCCCGCCTTTGATGACCGCGACTGTATGCGCTTCTGCGCGGCGTCGGCCTTGTATTTACCTCCAGATGCGGCTGGTGCTGCTACGCTCTTGGCTGGCTACAAAACGAGAGAAGCACATACGGTATTAGGGCCCATAGCAAAGGCAGAAAAAAAGAGGCATCCCTTGTAGAAGAGGGAAAGGTCCTGATCGACGTACCATTATATCGCTGAATAAAAAAAATTCGTGATAATTGATCAAAGTTGAAGTGAAGAGGGGAAAGGGGACATGCAAAAAAAAAAAAATCCGGCAGGAAGGACATTCCTGCTGGCATCGCGTGGTTTGCTCTGCCTCTGATTGGCTTGATCGTGGAGCGACCACAATTTCGATAAAGGCAGTAAATTCCAAAGAGCCAAAAAAAAATAAACAATTAGCTCCCTCCTTATTTCGCTGCCGTCTTCTATTTTCTACCCCCCCTTTCTTGACTCAAATTTAGCTCACACTATATCAAACAGGCTCGCAATGAACGGCGATAAATACAACCTGCGCTCGGGGGGATACCAGCGCCCACCTCTTGCCTCTTCAGCCGCCTCGAATTACACCTCTTACACTAATCACCACCACCCGCCCACGTCCACCGCAGCCACAGCACGAAGCAGGCCTACGCCTCGTATATCCAGAGCTTCTGCGCCTTTGTCAGCCCGCAGCATGCCTCAGCAACAGCAAATCGCTCAAACTGCAGCTTCCAATTCAGGCGACGGAATTGGAAACATGACATATGAGCAACGCGAGCAGCTCCGCGAGGTATTTGACGCTATTGATCGCACAGGCCGTGGGTTTATCCCCACCAGCAAGCTTGCCGACATTGTCAAACTCTTGGGCCTAGGCAAACCGTCTCGAGAGACGCTGGAAGGCTGGATATCAGGCATAGATCCTGCTAACACGGGCAAAATTGACTACAGCCGGCTGGAGCACTTTATCTCGTTGCGCTATGACGAGGCGGACCAAAAGCAAGAGATCATGAATGCATTCAAGCTGTTCAAGCCTGACACCAAGGACACAGAGAGCGCTCGCATCACACTGGCCGACTTGCAACGAATCTCTACGCACTTGGGCGAACATATTCCGGACGATGAGCTTAGAGAGATGATCAATATTGCCGACATTGGCGAGACTGGCGGCGTAGACTTTGCCGACTTTACGCGAGTCATGCGTAAGACTGGTCTCTTTTAAGCGCGAGTTCTTCCGAATAATTCGTTTGAAATTCTATTTATGAAAAATGTATCAACGCAAAACTGTTTCAAAACTTGGCCTTCTATAGACGAGTTCCAGCTCGTCTGAATGGCTCACATAAACAGCTGCGGAAGCACCTTTGGCAGCTCATGGATGGTCGTGATATGAAAGTCAGTCGTTGCACTAGTGCTGGGCGGCAGCTTCGAGACCAGTACCGTAGTCCAGCCAATCTCTTTAGCGGTCTTGACATTCGAAACGCTGTCGTCTGCAAAGTAGCAAAGCTGCGAATCCTTGACCCCCGACTCTTCCATGACCTTCTCGTAGGCTCGGCGCTCGGGCTTGCACGGGAAATCAGGCTCTGTGTAGTCACAGTACGTGATACCTTCAAACAGGTCGTCGACTTGCAAGCACTTGAGAACTCGCCTTGCGTGGTCAATACCGGCATTAGTAAAAGCCCACCGGCGGGTCTTGATAGATAGTATCATTTGGCGTAGCGCAGGGTCAGGTTTGATGACGCTCTCCAGTGGCAAGTCGCCATCGACCTTTTTGTTGAACTCAGCCACATCTATACCGTGGTGGTTAATAAGGCCACGCACTGTCAGTCCATAGTCCTTGTAGTAGCTGCTGCATGTGTCGACGACGCTGGCCGAGTCCATCCCAATTTCCTTTCCAAACGCGTAGATACGTGCCCTTGTCAAGTGGTGGATACCTAGATCGGGCGAGTACAGGCAGTTGTCAATGTCAAAGTAGAATATCCGCTCGCTAGAAGTATTGTCCAAGTCGCCCATCGTCATTTTCAAAAGTATCACAAACAATAGCCAAGGATATATATGTGGAGTCGACAAAGTTGAGGAGAGAAAGAAGGAACCGATCGACAAATGAGTCAAGGGTCTGTGCTGCGGCCTGTCCACGTGATCATTGGTGATTTGATTATAGGCACCGTTGATACTTTTAACTAGCAACTTTCGCGTTCGCCCTGACGACCAAAGTTTGTTTTCGTTTGTGTGTGATACTTTCGTATACTCTTATTTTTTTGTGTGTAATCCAGGTGCGCATACGTGTCTATTGTCATTCTACTCTGCATTGTTGACACTCTGGGATTTAAGGCAGGGTAGATCACCGAAATTTATAGAACGCGCCCTCCAGTTTGCTGGCCAATTCACTTCATTTATTTGAATTATTCGAATGGACGCTACCACAGCAGACGGCGACGCTACAGAGGTGGTGAGTGGCAATACCTCAGCGCAACTACAGCTGTACCAAGCAGTTCCGCTCCTTGTCGATAATCTTTATCCGTATACGCGCTCTCTGCCGTTCCACACAGTTCCATCACCCAAAGGCACCGTTAGAGCTCGTGTCAGTCACCAAGAGCAGCTTGCGGCTCACTTGGGCGGCCACGTCAAAAGCTCGTTGTACACACTGCAGTCGCAGCCTGATACTTGCATACAGTGGCGAATTCTGGGCGATCGCAAAACTCTGGAGCTGCGTCCCTTGCGCTGGATTAGCAGCGGCGACACTGCTTTAGGACAATCTGATAGCGACCAGCTCTCACCGGCAGTAATCAACGAGGCTGTGTCCAGCGTGACGTCGACTTGGAGCTTTGCCTCTCAGCTATTGGACACTGTGGTTATTGCCGATGAAGTAAGCTCGCAGGGTCAACTGCAGGTCTCAGTCACAGTGTGCTCGCAAGACGGTGTCATCTATCGACTGGACTTTGCGTCGGCTTGGGAGATTTCCAGCGATGCCGTTGATGTCGATAGTTGTATGAGCTGGTACCTGATCGAGTGGTGCCACGATTCCGCTGGTAGGCCGATATCGGGGCGGAAGCCAACAATATTCGATGGGCTTGGCCCACACCTCTTAGCTGTTGGCTGTGAGGATTCGGCGCTGGTGTGGCTGCAGTGGCAAGATGGCTCGAGTGAGGCGCTTGGCGATCTTCATGGCTACGTTACTGAAAGCGTGTCGTCGGCTTCGGGAATCTTGCAATCAGTCAAGGAGTTTATCCCTCGTATGCTTCGTCGTGGAGCGAGCACGGTGAGTGATTATGACGGCTTGCCCAACCGCCTCGTGTCGTTTGCTCTTACTCAGGTGCTTGATGGCAGCGTGCAGTATGCTGTTACACTGAGCCGCGATCGCAAGCTCCGGTTCTGGGCCAACGGATCGAGCTCTGCCTGCCAGCACGAGGAGCTGTTGCCCCAGCTCGACGTCCTGGGCAGCCCGATCCCTATTGACCCGCACGGCCTGCCGCTCCCGCCTATCGAGGTTGGCACGCGCAACTACATTCGCATTATCTCTCGTAGCATGGGCGTGTACTCGAACGACTCGGAGATGGTGACTGGGCAGAGCAACGTATTTGGCGTTCTGGTGTTTGTTCCAGACGAGGCCACGCCTTACTTTACGCTCTTGCAAATAACGATTGACGAGCAGAGTCGTATCTCCGATGTGCAGACCGTTATATACAAGCCGTGCAAGGCGACCAATGGTGCTAGCCAGCTCATGGCCGACGATGAGCTGGTTGACTTCCAGATCTCTCATCACGAGGAACTGCGGCCGACTCTCGTCGAGGGGCCAAATGGGCAGCCCATTGAACAGGATATGGATTGCCCGTACTGGACTTTGTGGGCGCTGTGGGAGCGCTCGCAAGAGCAAGTCATCACTCATACGTACTTTTCGCTGCGGCCAGACGCCTCTTCCGAGGAAACGGGCGCGCAGCAGGGATTCCAATTTGAGGGACACCCGGTGCTTGGAGAGCGGTGGTATACAGTTTTGTCGCAGCACCAGGCGATGCGGCCCACAAATGACGGGCCGCAGATCAAAGAAGTCGAGGCCCGTCTGGCAAGAGCCGCAAGCGCATCACAGGGCGACACCAATAATGGCAGCGAGAGCGCGTCCGTGTCAGCCGACCAAGGCGATAGTGACGACAACGGCATTAGCGCGGTACAAACGGGTGAGATCTCGCGGGTGTTTTTGGACCACCTGTTCAATCCATCGAGATTCGATCGCGGCGTCCTTGAGCACGCCCTTGCCTTGTATGAGGCGTCGGCACGCGAGCGCGGCTTTGGCCTGCCCACAGCGGCGCATACAGCTACAGCGGCGAGCCCTAACCTGCGTCAACGCGTGGCAACTGTAGTAGGCTCGTTCTTGCGTGTCGAGACCAGCCGGAAGAACGGCGCCATGCTGGTGGGTGAGTTCCAGCGATCGCTGTTTACCGAGTGGATGCGGTATTCCACGCTGTGCGCTCGTATCCAGCGCGTGGCCAATGCACCCAAGGCGCTGTCTCTGTGTGGATCGACCAACATGGTCTGCGTGGTGGCGAGCAACGGCCTAATGACATTGCAATCGGCCGGCACTATCGAGTGGATGCACGGCCTGACTGAGCGTGACCCAGCGGCTTCAGTGCTGCTGAGCGCGCCCGAGTATGCAATCTGCGACAAATACCCCGATCTCGCCCAGAGCAACGCTCGCCTCGAGGTTGCTCGCCTGCTTGCAGCTACATCGTACTTGTCCAATGCCATGGCAGCTGATCGTCTCTCTGCCCTCACAGACGATATGGCGCGAGAGGCCAGTGGTGAGATTTTGGTATCGTATGAGACGCGTGCCGTGGAGTTGTTTGAGAAATACGCTGCCGAGTCCATCACGCCTAACCATGCCAAGCATGCAGCGAAGCTATTGGGATTATGCCAATCGCCTGGTGACACGATCAGCAACCTTGTACAGGAGTTGGCCAAGTCGGCTGGATCTGTCGAGCTGTTGACTGAAGTCGACGGTGTACAGTCGTTCAAAAGCAGCGCAAGCATGGAGGGTCTGTTTGCATCGGCGTTTGCAATCTCGACTAACGCACGGTTCGAGCTTTCTCGCGATATTACATTGCTGCTCATCTGCGTTGTCTACTACTCTGAGGATTTGAAGTCGGTAGATATTGCCAGCATTCCCTCGGTACTCGCGACTAGCCTCAACGTGTTCAACTTGTTTGCTGTCTCGCAGTGGGTGGCATCACAATCGATAAGCGCGTTCAGTGATGACTCGTTGGTTGAGGATCCTAGCTCGGTCGATGGGTTCTTGCGCAAGTTCTCGGTCCTCAACCTTAGTCGGCGTCGTGACTCTGCTGGCAGCGTTGCCAGCAAACCTGCTGCTACGGATTTGCCTACTGGTGGTGGCGGCGGCAACGTCTTTGTATACAGCATGTTGCACGATATCCTGAGCCGCAGCTACACGGTTCGCTTTACCGGACACTCGGAGACATTCGCTGATATGATCACCGAGGGCATGCAGCAGATCTACGCTACGCTTGGCTTTGCTGCCGCCTGGACCGGCAATACTCAATCGGTGGACGCACAGTCGCAAGTCAACGTTGTCTTGTTTGCCGCCAAGCTGGAGAAGATTGCGCCGCCAGAGCTCACAGAGTCGTTCCTGCGTTACTTGCCCAAGAGCACCGCCTCGTGCTATTTGAGCGGTCTAGTGTCTTTGCGCTTGCGGGACTATACTGGCGCCAGCGATTTCTTTGTCAACGCCGGTGTCGCCTATGGACAGGTTGGCGAGGGCATTCGCGATGGTGTAGACCTCCAGCACGTATTACCCAAGGCAGTGCTCGACTCAGGCCTTGCGTTTTCGTACTACGACCACGTGGCTGAGCTATTTGAGACCGTGCGCCAGTTCGCTCTTGTCAGTCGCTTCAGCCATCTCGCCCTCCAAGCTCTGCAAGAGGAATCACAGCTCGAGACGTCGGAGCTGGCTGCCGATGTGCAGCGTGAGTGGCAGCAAAAGCTGTGGTTTAAGATCTTCCACGCCGAACTCGAGCGCAACTCTTACGAGCAGGCATATATGGCGATGATGGCCAATCCCGACCAGAAGCAGCAACTGGGCTGCCTGCGCCATCTTATAAGCGTGTTGTGCGAGCGTGAGGGCGGCGTAGCTACGCTCTGCCGTTTGAGTTTCCCAGGCTTGCACGAGCATGTCGAGGAGAACTTGTTGTTCAAGGCGCGTCATAGCGATTTGTTGGCCAAACCAAACTACTTTAGGATTCTCTATTCCTTCCACGTCTACCGCGGCAACTATCGCAACGCTGCGTCGGCCATGTACCAGTACGCGCGCCGCCTAGCTGCGTTGATGTTGCATACCGGCGATGTACAACGCATTTTGGTTGAGCAAGGCCAAGCACTACTGGCATGCGTCAATGGGCTCAGTCTTGTTGATGCGCAATATGCCTGGGTAGTCGTTGGCCGTCAACAAGGAGCTGCCGATAGCATAGAAGTCGCCGATGCAGACGATAGCTATATCAGACGCAAGCGTCGGAGGATCGCCATTGGACGCTTTGACTCGTCCTCCAGTAGCCAGGGTCAGGATATCGACATTGTCGAGCTGGCTGACGTCCGGCGCGAATATACTTTGTGTATGGCGCGGATTACGCTCGGTACGACATTCCAAGAGATGTTCTCGCGTAACGTGCTGCTCGAACCCGAAGACGTTATTGCTTTATACGTCAAGACTGGTATGTACGACAGTGCTTTATCGTTTGCCAAGGCGTTTGGTTTGAAGCTTGACTATATTTTGACTACGTTGGCGAAAAAGTGTCTGGAATTGTCCGTCACTCAGTCAGCCAAGGCCCAGCGTGAGCAAACACCCGACGCGTTCTGGTCAAATGTTGGAATCCGTGACAGTGCAGGTACCCCGAGTGAGCGTGCATGGCGGCTGTTGCGCTACTACCTTGATTTGGAGGAGCCCACAGAGAAGAACGACCAGCGGTACCGTTTGCTAGTGGCTGACACGATACTGGGAGCCGAAAACGACTCGGTATTAGCACCCTGGCTTTCTTCATTGTTGCTGCTTCGCTGTCCCCAAGACTTGGTCCGTCTGTGTCTGCGCAACGGCTGTGTCACTGAGGGTGCCGAGTTCCTCTTGCAACATATCAACACGCTACGTGGCCAGGTGGCATCGACTGCGGTTGCCAAGACTACTCGTGGTGTTTGGCTGCCTTATCAACTTTTGGATCAGACCATGGGTATTTTGGACGATGCTGTGGCGCGCTTCGAAGAGGCTGTGGAAAAGATCAAGGACGCAAAGAAGCAGGGCGGATCGGATGCCGATATGAAGCGTCTCAAGTCGCTATTTAGGAGCTATCGCGAGCGCCTAGCCTCACTACAGCGCTTGCGGACTGATCTCAGAACGGCGTTCGATCAGTACATGGTTATTGCTGCACGGGAGAGCCGCGATATTTCCGAAATCATTGCTGCTTGAGTGTCGGTTACTTTGGAAATAATGTTACCGTGTTTCTATTCTTCATTTTTCTTCCTTTCAAATATTTACCAACTATGTGATTCAACACTGCCACTATTGTTTGGGGAGGGATTTTTCATTGGGTTTAGCATGGATCTTGAAAACCATTTACTCTGCAAAAACAAAAGAAAAAAATGAACTGTTGAACAAAATAAGAGTTGTAGAAAGTACTGAATAAAATAGTTGTTATTTGGCACTGGAAAATTTCCTTACATTTTATACCTAGTTAGACGGCGGTGGATGATGAGGGAGAAAAGAAATGTCTGCCCAGAGAGTGAAGCTCTTGCTTCAATGGAGACTTGCCAGCAAGCTCCAATGTAACCACCCTGCTGGCGAGTCCCTTGTTTTTTTTTTTGTATCGTGTTGCAAGACTTGAAACTAAATCGTAGCCTTGTAAGCCTGCTTTTTTTCGAGCTAGCTGTTCTTGTTCATGTAGTGCAAGAATTGTACTACTTTTATTCAAAGTTTTCCCCCTCCCTTCTTTTCAGCTCGACTCCTTCCCACCTTTCAACCTTTCAATGCCGCCCAAGACTTGATGAGGAAAAGTAGGGCTTTGTAATTACTATTCTCAATGACTCTGCTGTCACTCACTTTTTTTGTTATGCTGCATTTTCCTTAGTTGATACATTACATACTCTTGCCTCTATTTGCACTGTTCGCCCTTGTCCTTGTCAAACCGTAAACCAATTCTACTAAAAGCTATCTGTCTAAACAAGTTTATTTAGAAATAATATGTTGAAATGTTAAGGTCATTAAAAATAATGCTAGAGAATGGTACTCAAAAGAATGTCCTACTGAGTACTGAAGGCATTGAAGCTGCTAGCATGGCTATGGAAATATATAAGCTCAAGATCAGTTTGTTAACTCCTATGACCACATTGGTGTGGAATTCAATAAGCTTGGACAAAAGCTCTCTCTCCGCTTCAATGTTCTGAAACGGGATAGGAGACAACTAGAATATTGAAACTTAGCCAGGTCCTGACACCTCAAGGCTGTTAAGAAGGAACCAAGCTCTGCATATATTCTAATAGTGTTGGTCCTTGGTCAGCATCCGTGTATGGGATCGGCTGTACTGTGGTTGGCTCATTATTGCTACCGGGAATGGCAGTCTTATGCCAACGAACTGTCCAATAATCATCAGTTTTTAAACATCTAAAAGAGACTTCTTGGTTACCCTTAATCACTGCACATGCAAAATTACCCTCAATATCCCTATTATGAGTATTACTACCGTCGTCTAGGATCAAACGCATAGTGACATTATTAGCAAAAGTAGAAATAGCTACGAGTGCTAATGAAGGTGAAGCAAAAGTAATTTGACCTACGTCATCACTAAATGAATCCATATTATCAGCCATGTTTGTTTGAGTCAAGTGCAGTACTATGAGAGATGTTGTAAGAGTGAGTTGGATGAGATGAAGAAAAGTTTTTTGTTTTGAGGTGGGTAAGGCTTATGCTTTTTATACCCAGTTGCTTGGCAGAGAGTGGAAGAAGAAGAAAAGTGTCTACCAAGAAAATATTTCTTGCTCCAAAAAAAATTTGTATTCTAGACTGCTTGGGCATGACCATTTTTTGTTTTTCTGTTTCCATATCTGGCTGTGTTTTTCCAATTATTGCTATGTCATAGTGGTTTCGGGTTATTTATCAAGGCATTCTTTGTGTTTTCTTTTTAACACTGCCTATTTGGATATGTTCTAGCACTACATTTCCAAATTCCACTATACTTGGACATGGCTTTCTCCACAAAGCTTTAGTGGTTTCTGAGTAGAGTAGCAAAGGGTTTTGCATTTTTTGTATACATTTATGCTTGCTTGCCAACTTGATAGTGCACTTTTGCCTTTCACACAGCACCCACTTTCCTATTCCGACAACAGACTTGTTTCCAACTCCATGTTCACTATTTTTAAAGTGGGTTTTTAGTGGCCTTTTGCCCCGCAAAGTGTCTGAATTCCCCTTTAGCATGCTAAATTTATCCTTTTCTCGTTTATCCTATCTGTATAGTGTCTTGTTTTTTTTTTTTCTGCCTTTCTCAGTCATTCAAAGTGGCAATAATTAAGCTACACGCATAAAAATCACCAATCTAATCACGTATGTTAGGATATAATGCTGTAATGCTAAAATAGTCAACTAGCACCATAGAAAGAATTAAAATATATATATTTCAAAAACATAAAAGCAACACTATGCTATAGTAGCAGAATTGCAGTCTTACACTGTACCACTTGCAGCTACACACATTGCTACCTAAGAAATTTGTGTGAAAATGTTGTATTAAAAAATGTGGAGGTCATGAAAAAGAGTGCTAGAGAATGATACTAGAAAGTATGCCTTACTGAGCACTGAAACTGAGAATGGTGTTTTGACTCTGCTGGTGTGATGGCAGGTATACGAAAGCAGCTACATACACATAGTCAGCTTCCTTGCTTCCAAGTACAACTGGAAACCACACAGGCATGTGTTTCGTAAAGGGGTGGACAGTGCCTTGTATACAGAAACAAGGACCAAGTGCTAAGACCATGACTCATGCCTAATTTCCACTCATCCCAGGGATATTTAGTAGATGCCCTTAGTCAGCATCTGTGTACGTGCTATGCTCTACTGGGTTTGTGATAGTGTTGTTTCCAGGAGCTACAGACGCCATCCAATTAAGTCTGCACTCAGTACCAGTCCTCTCACTATAAAAATGGACTGAATCATCATTCACCACCACTGTACATTCAAAATCACCATGCATATCTGTACTAAAATCAACAGTGATGCCAGCAAAAGCATTAATGGCTTGTTTTGCTAAGTCCTCCGAAGTAAAAGTAGCATTTCCCATGCCAGTGCCAAATGGTACGTTATTTTCAGCCATGTTTGTTAGAATCAAATGTTATCCTATGAGAGAAAAAGTATGAGTGAGTTGGATGAGATGAAGAAAAAAAATTTGTTTTGAGGTGGGTAAGGCTCTTGCTTTTTATACCCAGTTGCTCAACGAAACGTAGAAGAGAAAAATGTGTCTGCCAAGAGAAGGTTGTGTTTCTTGCTCCGATATTCATGTTCGGGGCTGGCCGTGTAAGGTAAGTGCAGTTCTTTCCTTCTTTGAAAGCTTGTTTTTAATCATTGCTAGCTTAAAGTGGTTTCTATTAATAAATCAAAGCATGCTTTGTAATTTCCCCTTTGCCATGACGTATTTGGATTATTGCTGACATTATTTCCTCTGGCCTTATCCGAGTTTCCGTCAAAGGGTTTGCTCTTTTCTTTTACTTTTCTGTGCTAGCCAGCTTGAAAGTGCACTATAGTTTTTTTTTTTTGCCTTTTTACCTTCTTTTGTCGAGCATCAATCTTGCTGTCAATTCTATTTTTTTTACCACTTTCAATGTAGTTGTTTGGGCTCCTTTGCCCTACAATGTGTAGATTTGTAGTCTAGCTTATTTGGCGTTAGCCTAAGTCACCGTTCTAATGTCTCGTATTAAATAAAATAATAAAAGATATAAGAAGTGAGTTAAAAGAAACCTAAGCCCGTAATGCCGTGCGCTGTTCCTCTATAACCAAAGTCGTGGCGCAGTAGCGCTAGTCGTCAATATTAAGATCGCCCAACGGGCGATAGATCGGTCACGTGACCGAAATGTGGGATCGCTCGCCGACGCGACGTGTCGATCCTACACAATGTATTCGAGAATCCTCTTACAGGCTAAAAATACACTATTTCCGTCTATTACGTCAGTCTGATGTCTTGTGTTTCTGCTGCCTTTATAGTCATACAAAGGCAGTAAAGAGCTGTTGGACACTTTAGTCCCACCTCTCTTTTTTGAAACCCCTGTTGAATTTCCTGTTTATTTCCTAGACCAAAGCTCAAATCTCCTCGAGCAAAGCACAGTGGCTAGCAATAATTGAAATACTCATAATTTGGAAACTAATGAACCTTAAGCTTTTGAAGAATGCAGCTATACACATAGAATTTCTAGGTTGACCTCGACTCAGCCCAGCTATTCAAGTTGTAGGTTGATTCTACAAAACTACCAACAAAAACAAGTATATTTAAAAGTGCTATGTGTGTTCAGTATGTGGAGGTCATTAAAAGGTGTAGTGCTGGAAAGCATGCCATGTAGAGCCCTGAAGATAGGGATCAATTGTTAAACCTACTGGTATGGCTACTGGGATAAAAAAAAGTGTTGAGACATGTACTCACTCAGTTGCCTTGGGTCATATTGGTATAGAGTTCAATAAACTTGGACAAAAGCCTTCTCAAACTCAGAGTTCTGAAATGGGATATGGAAGAGCATGAATACTGAAATGAGGACTAAGTGATATCACTATGACTCATGCCTAATTTCCACTCATCCCAGGAATATTTAGTAGAGGCCCTTGGTCAGCATCCGTGTATGTGATCTGCTGTACTGGGTGCAGGATCAACAAATCACATTGGCAATGATCCCACATTTCAGTCATGTGACATGTTGATCGCCCAATCGGACATTTCTTAATGTTGATGACTAGCTGGCTGTCAGGGCATTGTGCATGGCTATCCCTGATGGTGGTAGTCATGCTCTCTCTCTATGCTTTGTATCTCATGTATCCATTGAGTGTAACTCTGTATCCATCATCAGAGCCATGCCTATAGCATGGATGGATGCACCTCTTCTACACTGTGCTGCCCCCATGGGTCTTGCAGTCAGTGTTGTATGGTGTCTTCATAGCAAGTAAGTACTCGTGTAGCTGTTCACTGTTCTGAACTTTTATTAGTTAATAAACCAAAATAAAGAGAAAAGTAAATAGCTGAAAATGAAGATGAAGAAAAACAAGAAGAGATGGCTCTGGCTCCTGGGGTATGTGCTTGGTGGGGGAATGCAAATCCCTTCCCATGTTATGATTGCTGGAGCTGTATCCATACTGCTCTCAGCCAATCAAGTGCAACCCCTATGCACCTATGCCAAGTGGTAGCTGTGCTAAAAATGCAGCTAACTACCATGCTAGATACTCCATACTACATTACTGTCACTCTCAAGCAGTAGCAAAGGATTCAATGGAGAACCAAGTCTCACACCAACAACAAAAGCAGAGAATTGCTGAATGGGCTGGAAAAGCAGCAAGAAGCAGCAGCTGTCCATAAAGTCCCACTGAAGCAAGTTTGGACATGCTGCACAATGATTGGTAAAGTCTTATCAAAGCTGATGGGTAGGCATGCTTCAAAAGAAGCAAGGGAAAGATCTAATACACCTGCAATCAAGGCAACTTAGCATCTAAAAATAGGTGCTTTGACAGGAAAATAAGGGAATTTGGTGGCCAGACTTACAACCTGGCTGAAGAAGGTGAAAGCTAAGGAATGGAGTGCTGGAGCAGAGATTCACCCTGTTCTCTTGGCTGACAATTTTTTCTTCCCCTTCTCCAGCCAGGTATAAAAAAGGCAAGGTCCTTTCCAGCACCAGAACAATATTTTCTTCATCTCATACAACTCACTCTTACAACATCTCTCATAATGGATGACATGATTACAAAAATCTTGCCTAACAACAATCAAAATTTTGCCATTGATGGAGGATCTAGCACTTATGTTACTTGTGACATGGCAAAACTAGCCATTATTGATTTTGGTCCTACCACTGGTGTTGATTTTAAATATGACAGGAATAATAATTTTACATGTACAGTAGTGGTGAATGGTGTTTCTTTTTTTTTTAGTAGTAGGTATATTGATGGGATTTGTGAATTTTTTTGGAAGACATTGTAGGATAGACAGATCGCATTGGCGAGCGATCCCACATTTCGGTCACGTGACCGATCTATTGCCCAATTGGGCGATCTTTAATGTTGACGACTAGCGCTACTGCGCCATGACCTTGGTTATTAAGGAACCGCGCATGGCACACCGGCTTAGGTTTCAATTAATCACTTCTTATTGCTTTTACTATTTATTAATGAGACATTAGAACAGTGACTTAGGCTAATGCCAAATATGCTAGATACTACACATCTACAGACATCTCCACTTCTTGATACCAACAATATCTCAAACCCAGTGTAGATCTGTAGTATCTGGCTTATTTTTGGCTATTAGAGCCTAGTGTAGATTTGTAGTCTAGCTTATTTGGCGTTAGCCTAAGTCACCGTTCTAATGTCTCGTATTAAATAAAATAATAAAAGATATAAGAAGTGAGTTAAAAGAAACCTAAGCCCGTAATGCCGTGCGCTGTTCCTCTATAACCAAAGTCGTGGCGCAGTAGCGCTAGTCGTCAATATTAAGATCGCCCAACGGGCGATAGATCGGTCACGTGACCGAAATGTGGGATCGCTCGCCGACGCGATGTGTCGATCCTACACCTAGTACCACTGTTCTAATGTCTCATATAAACAAATAATGAAGCTATAAGAGGTGATGATTAAGGACCTAGGCCAGGCTGCTGTGCACAGTCCTTTTTAGTCAACAAAGTCATGGCACAGAAGAGCTCATCATAAACACTATCAATTATCCAATTGTGCAATTGGTTTGTTTGCATGAACTGGCTGTGGGATCGTTGTTGGTACAATCTTACAATCCTACAACCAGCATAGATTGTGGCAGATCCACCAATTCAACATATAACAGATATATGATGAAAATGAGATTTACACTAAGGGCTGACACTAGCCAAATGTTTTTTTGGTCTCAATTTCTAACATGAGTATCTTTTCCCACACCTGTCCCATCGCTCTGCGACAAATCATTTGGGATAGCCCAGGGTGGAGGCTACTAACAATAAAGCGTCTATTGCCCCCTTGACTTTGTTTTCACTCAAAGTGTATGCAAACCACTCCAGAGTATTTAGTTCTTATTTTAATATAGGTGGTACTTTAGATAACAGCAGTTTGTCTGTGAAAGTAGCAAACTGTACAATCCTCTCCTTATTTTCTTGAAGTCAGCAAAGAAAAGAAAAAATATCCAACTAATTATTGTGCTTTCTTTTAAACGAAAGAAAATCATATATTTACATTGAAATGAGGATGGGAGAAATGTCAGATAGAACTATGAGCAATTCCGCACACACATTCATTATCAGGATCCAGGTCAAACATTGCACCAGAATAGTCTTCCAGTCTAGTGACAGTGATACCAGTTAGTTATGAGCACGGGTAAAAAATGAACATATTCCTGTCAGCCAGCCACAGGCAATAATGAGTGAAAGGCACAAATGCCTAACTGCCATCACTTCCAGCCAATTGGCCCAGCAAAGCAACATCAAGTGCTCCGCAATTATCTCGATATCAAAAGCTTTAGGCTAAAACTCAAGCACATTCTTATATTTAACCGAAAACTCACAATAATGTAAAACGCCTTCACAGATACAGAGATGCAGAAACGTCATGACGGATCACATCGGCCATGTGAGAAGCCAGAGCAGAGCGACTACCAAGTTCACTCGAGAACTGGGCATCGACCTCCTCTCTAACGAGCAAGCGATCCAAAGGCCGTCCACTTACACGCAAATGGCGACAAGGAATACCATATGCATCTGCGTAGTTAAGCACAGCCGCCGCCACGCCGACAATAACCGCCGATGCGAGGACTGCCGGAGAGTGATACGAATTGAATCCTGCCACGGGTTGCAGATCAGCTTCCAATGCATCGACCAGCAGCACGCGCTTAGGGCTCAGTTTCTCGGCTACGGCGCGCACCCAGCCGTGTTGGAGCTCAGCGGGAATGCTGGGGCTGGCCACGACGTACACCAGGCCGTCTTGCGTCTGGAGAATGCGGGCCAGAGCATTGTTTACCTGCAGCGAATTGCCAATAGCCAGACTGCTGGGTTGTTGAGCCGCTGGTGCATATGCAACGCCAATCTGCTCGTATTGGGGTGATGGCGCTAAGCCTCCTCCGTCGGTTGCTGCAAGTGGTGACAACGATGGCGGTGGCAGCAAGCTGATTACAACTGTGTCGGCGTTTCCTGCTGCAGTGTACCCGGGTTTCAGCCGGACGACAAACGTGGGCTTGACAAGCGGAGTGGCGGTTGTGTCTTCCTCGCTGTCGCTGGAACAGTCGTCGTAGCCGGTCGGGTCAAGATATTCAATGTCCATTTGCGCAATAATAAATATAATTTTGAAGAATTGAAAAAGAGAGACAAGCAGAGAGTGCTTACGTGTGCCCCTCCCTCTCATCAGAGTGATGATTCCCTGAGCCACGAGAA
>JANBQS010000383.1:0-19286 GCA_027577415.1 Coemansia sp. RSA 922
ACTGTCTGCTGGAGCTCTCGCGCATACGCTAATGCCCGGTCCAAACCGTCTTGTTGTGCCTGTGTCAACCCATTGGGTAATACTACGTCTGCGGCCACGTTGCTCCCTACAGTATACCAAGAGTAATGGCAATTAGCATCATTGGCCATTATACATGTGTGTTCTTGCTTGATAGCTTTCGGCCCAAGCGACTTCATGCCCAGCCAACCACCCTTCTAGGTGTACTTTGCGATATCTGGTGCGCCTCGAGTTCTTCTTATTCTTCGAGTCAGCGACACTTGGCGTGTTCTCGTATTGGTTGTATGGCTCTGTCCCTCTCTATTTGCCATATAGAAATTCACACATGTGTATACGCAATTGTCACACAAACACACCAGAGCCAAGATAGAAAGAATACGCGCGTGTAGTAGCGCAGAAATTCAATGAGAT
The DNA here is from genome assembly GCA_027577415.1 of Coemansia sp. RSA 922. Lineage (NCBI taxonomy): Eukaryota > Fungi > Kickxellomycota > Kickxellomycetes > Kickxellales > Kickxellaceae > Coemansia > Coemansia sp. RSA 922. The sequence goes on from JANBQS010000383.1 coordinate 430, forward strand.
GAAGCTCGTAATTCGCATTGCAAAGCCAAGTTGCCGTTCTGTTGTTTGTGTCGAAACTAACCTGTAGCGATTTCCTGCTGCTGCTCCTGCCCTACTGTCTGCTGACTGCTCATTTGTGCGCGATTCTATTTTGTATAACTTCTAAATCGCGAAAATATATAAAGTATAGCGAGAACGTGAGAAAGGCTAACGTCGTCTAGTGGCAAATGATCGACTGTGAAGGCAAAATTATAATTTATGTGATTAGCCGGATCAAGGACTACCAGGACTGTGTCACATGAAGCTGCATGGGGATAATTCAGGGGCTTGGCAGTCCGTTGCTCTCAATCAACTCTCTTTTCCTTCTTTTCCCTTCTTTTGCAAATTCGCTCTTTTTTTCTTTTCTAAATATATTTTTTTCTCCCTTTTCAAAGCCAACAACAAACTAGTCTTATAGCAGTGATGGCCAAAGAAGCGGATACCCCACAGGGTGGCAACAGCGGCTCAGCCCGTCGTCGGCGCAAGAATCGCAACAACAACAGCAGCAACCAGACTAACGACAGTGCGGCCAAGGGTGGAGCTACCTATGTTAAGATGCCGAAAAGCACAGCAGCAGCACTAGCCGAACCCAGTGGCAGCGAGCCTAGCACACCTACAGTCACTGGAACGCCACGCAGTGTGTCACAGGTCGAGGTCAGGAGTCAAGAGCTGGCTAGCGCAATACTAAAGACAAATCTACTCGACAAGGAGCTCGGCGTAATAAAGGTAGCGCCGCTGGCAGCTGGACGAGTAAAGCGTCGCCGCTGGTTTATTGCGGGCCTCGTGTTTGGCGGGTTGGCAGCACTCAGTGGTATACTCTATGCGAACCCGACAAAGAGCGTGCACATTGACCGCATGCACGGTATGCTGGGCGACTTTGACTTTTTGTCGATATTACCTGAGAGCTTGCTTCCCGACGACTTTATCCAAGATATCACACGGCTATTGTCGCTAGATTCGATCGGCGGCGATTCTGCTACATCGACTGTCAACTACTCAAAGGGCGATTTCCAGCCGGCTTTGACATTAGTCGGAGAGGAGAAGTTGGAAAAGGTCCATAACGTTATATTAATTCCGGGAATCATTTCGTCGGGACTGGAGAGCTGGAGTACGGCCAACTGCTCGCGGCCTTATTTCCGGCAGAGGCTGTGGGGCACATCGACAATGTTCAAGGCCATATTGTTGGACAAGGAGTGTTGGGTCCAGCATATGATGCTAGACAAGAAAACGGGCCTCGATCCACCAGGGATAAAGCTTCGAGCTGCCAAAGGACTGGACGCCGCTGACTACTTCATTACTGGATATTGGATCTGGGGCAAGGCAATAGAAAACTTGGCGGTGCTCGGCTACGACAGCAACGATATGGCGCTGGCTGCCTACGACTGGCGCTTGTCGTACCACGATCTAGAGCGTCGTGACCAGTACTTTTCGACACTAAAGAGCCAGATCGAAGTAGCGTTAAAGTCCACTGGCAAGAAGACTGTGCTGGTGACACATTCAATGGGGTCGCAAGTGACACAGTACTTTATGAAGTGGGTGGAATCCAAGAAAGGCGGCAATGGCGGCGACTCGTGGGTCAATGAACACATCGAGGCGCTTGTGAACTTGGCTGGTACGCCACTGGGAGTACCCAAGACTTTGTCATCGCTGTTGTCGGGCGAGCAGCGGGAGACTGTACAACCACTGGCCAACTACTTGCTGGATCATTTTATGAACCGCAATGAGCTCGCACGCGTGTTCCGCTCATGGACTGGACTGACGTCGTTATTGCCCAAGGGCGGCAACGCGGTGTGGGGTGACCTGTTAGGCGCGCCCGACGATATTAGTTCAGATGATACTGCGCCTGAGATGGTCTCGTATGGTGCGCAAATCAGATTCGACGACGGGTCAAGCCTGTTGCCCAATCAGACCATGGACGATGCCTTGCAACTACTCACTCGCGTGCTTGACAAGGACGCCCTGCGACTATTGCAGCGCGACTACATGTACGGCGTATTCCGGACTCAAGAAGAAATGGACTCGCATGCCGACGACCACCGCGTATGGACTAACCCTTTGCAGCACCAGCTGCCGAACGCTCCCAACATGACTATATTCTGCTTGTATGGTCATGGAGCTACTACTGAGCGTGCATATTACTATACGGCCGATAATACTGATAGCGTGGACGACTTGCGCGAAGAAGCGGGTACTCCTGCGTTGCGGATCGATAAGCGACAACGCGCGCATCTGGAAAACGTGGATATTGGTATCGTGCATGGCGAGGGCGATGGCACTGTGCCCTTGCTGTCACTTGGGTATATGTGTGCCAGTGGATGGCGTAAGCCTCTGTATAACCCGCATGGCGTACGAATCGTCACGCGCGAGTTTATTCACAACCCGCTGGCTGCCTTCAAGGACATTCGAGGTGGCGCCGGAGCGTCGGATCATATCAATATCCTAGGCAACTACGATGTGACCGCAGATATGTTGCGCATTGTTTCTGGCCGGGGACACACAGTCGAGGATCAATTCAGTTCTGATATACTAAAGTATGCTGAGCGGATCAACATTCCATAAATACATAATATATTTATTATAAGCGGCTAGTGTGTTGTTGTTGTTGGGCACGGGAGGACGAGGAAGAAGGGGGCATAGAGGAGGAGGAAGAGGTGGTCGACTCGTGGTAAATGGTGTTGGTGATACGAGCTCTCATGTCGTCAGGCGGTACAACGTCCTTGTCCTTGACCTTCCACAACAACTCGTCTCTGTCATAGTGATCCTTATTCGGGTTCTTCTGAGAAAACGAAAGCTGCTGATCCGATCGATGTAACTCGGGCGAATTGAACGAGATATTCGATATCCGCTTAATAATATCCTGCATAGAACTAGCCCTGTTCTTTGCCTCCCTCTTGGCCAGCCTCGAAGACAAAACGTAAGCGTACATGCAAACGAATACTCCACAGTCGTTGCCATTAGTCTGCTGAGGACAGTTCTTGACTATGAGCTTGTAAGACTCTTTGGAAATAACCATCGACGGATCGTTCTGCCTAAACACATAAAGTAGGTTTATAAGCGCCGTACGTGCACACTGCGTGTGATACTCGCGAGTACTGTTCAGGTGCGAGTTAAAGTGCAGAAACTCTGGTAGCTTGTGTTTCTGGTTCCGATATACCAAAAGAGACCAGTGTCCGTCTCCGAATATAGGCAAAAGCGCTACGCGAATGGTACGAGGTCGACCGAGGATCTGCGATTTAATGTCTAGAGCGTTGGCGTCTGAGGCTAGTTCTTTCAGATACTCTGTACTGTTATCAAGCGCTCGTTCCGTTAAGAGATTCGCCAGTGTAACCGGTATGTAGACGTACTTTTTCGAGTCTGGAAAGTACTTGCGTTTGAGGTATTTGAAGTAAAAGTCTATTACGTCGTCAGTCACCCACTCCCCGGGCTTTAGTGCTTCGATATCCGTGTTGGATAGCGTCATAGTAAAGTGTCGGCATCGAAAAGTACTAGGTTGTCCTGATAGAGTATTACTCGCACACATTAAGGAGAGATAATAGGTATAGGAAGAATAATAGAGAAAAGAAGACCAAAAAAAAAAGCTTGGGAAGAAGAAAAAAGGACAATGAGTGGATTGCACCTTTTCTTTTTCCTTTTTTCGTAGGCTTTAAGCAAAAGAAGTCTGATGACTGGAAATAGAAACCCGCTATTTTTTTAGCTTTGAAGAAAGAGGAGAAAAAATGTCTAGAATCTCCACAAAGCTTCCCACGTGTAACAATTGCAAAAATATATTTTGAGAGCCTAGGCCTAGTACTTTTTTTCTCTCTCGCCGATTGGGATCAATGGACAACGAGAGAGCATAAACGTGAGCTATATTTGAAGAGCGTCTCTTCCTTGAAGTCGTCCACAAAGTAAAAGGGTACACGGCCTCTCCGCCAATGACTACGTCAGCGTGATTGCAGTCTCTCTTTCCAGCGGATGAGAAATGCATGTCATCATAAGAAAGAAAAAGCGCAAAATATGAGGCGTCATCATAAACTAGGACACCGCTGCTCAGAGTAAATGTTGAGGCAAATGCAGCATCATGACTCAGCCTTAGGATTGCGTGTCGTCAATACGATTTGGCTTGTGATCATTTCCAGAGGAGGTGCTACAGTTCTTTGCGTACTTGCCAAGGCCCGCTGGTGTGGGCATTAGAAAAGCAGATATTAATGCTACCCACGAGTAAGCTCATTGCTACATGGATCGGTGTGGCTCAACATGTTGCAACATGGATAACTAGCGCTAGTCTTGTTGAAATATTATTTATTTTTAGCAATTCAAGCTCGATCGCTAATAGCAATCGTTTCTTGCTTTCTCATTACTTTTACACTGGTAGCATTGTAAATATCATTACGAGTAAAACATGCTGCGCCGGATCTGCAAGAAAAGAGTAAGCATCCTCTGGTAGACGAGATGCCCAAAAATCTCAGTCAAGACAAAACAATGTGTTCTTTCTATGGCTCATGATGCACGCAGCAGTACCAGCAGCATCTAAGCACTCTCACTTCGTTTCGGATCAACCTACCTAGCATAGGCCTTGTTTTGCCTACGGCGACTCCAGTATTTTAGGTAGCAGTGCAGTCAGCGACTACCAAAATAGCGGATCTTCATAGCATTGCATACTACTCTTGACCATCTTCATAGCCAAAATCTTTAGACAGCAAATACCATGCCTGTTTTTGACTTTCAGTTTGCCTTGCATGCGAAATAGATAGCTATACGTCATATCATTCTATATTTTCTACTACATTTATTCTCTTGTCAAGATCAGTGGGATCAGCGCTTGTAGCCTGAGTGCGTGCTTGAGCACTGCACCGTCTAATCTCAACAAATACTGATGATAAGAAAACAGCTGACTCAGGGTGTGTTTTTTGGTTGAAGGGTGGTGGTGGCCAAAGATCACTGCGGGCTTTCAAATTAGAAGAAACATTTTTTGCAACCTGAACGTGGGGATATCTAAAAAGTAGTGTGTGATAACCACATTCTCTTTATCTTCCAATTCATCAGTTGTGTCGTCTTGATCACGTAAAAGCACTCCAGTACATACAGACATGCTCGACGTTGGGTATAAAATGCAAGAGCCGCGTTGCAGTCAGAATAGGCAACTGGTCCTGAGAGCTATCACTTCTGGCAGTCCATTTAGGTGCTATTCCTCGGTCCCATCTCAGCGTTACAATTACCTGTGGTAGTAACAGATTGTTAAACGGCGGGGTTTCAACTCCCACATTCATGATGAAGTTGTTTTATTTGAGCCCTATATGGGCAAGAACAAAAGGTCACTGAGGATCAAGAAAGATGTGGTGTACAAAGTACTCAAATGGCCAGTAAACATGCAAGAGCCAGTTGCCGAACTGTTCCTGGTGGACAGTATAGCTGATATATTATACAAAAGAGACATCGCTAGACGGGAAGCAAGTGTAGAGACTAATCAAGAGGCAAGAGTACTAGTCCGCCCGTGGGGAAAGCCGACAGCTACTGAGCCCAGAAGTCAGCCCAGAAGAGGGGAGTAGAGGTGAGCACAGGTCCATAGAGTCAGCTCCAATGGCAAGCGTAGGGATGGTGGTCGCTCATACAGGCATGGGGCACTCTATGACGACTCAACTTGTAGGTGACCTTGGTAGGTGACTGAGTTGTTTTGCCAGTGTTGACCTCGATTACGACACCGTCGCACCAATTATTTTTTAGTAATGAGCTTCTATTTGCTACTTATCGCGGTTATCAGCTATCAGCACCAAGCCATTGGCCATGGCTGCAGCATCCATACAAAGCTCCGGGAGTGTAGCAAGCCAGCGGCTGGCGAGTTAGTGTGTAGTATTAAATTCATATTTCATTTTATGTAATAGAGTATCATAAACAAAGAGCTCGAGCAAAGGGGAAGTTGCGTCTCCCTGACACAAGCAGCAGCACTGGGCAAAGCTTTCAGTCAGGCATAGGAACTCTGTCATGTGTAGAATAGCAAACGCTAGGCCCATAGCTCTCCTATGAAGATTGAGTCGTTGTATTGGAGCCCTGTATGGGCACGAACTGAGGTCGCTGACAGCGAAACCCGTCCGCCGCCTTAACTTAAGCTAATAAATAAATAAATAAATAAAATACTAGCTACCGCCACAACCACATGCATGGCAAACGCCTCTGGAACTTCCAAGAGTATCTTGGGTTGATGGACCACAGTCCCTTGCCCTCCACCTTGCTCTTACTACCGCGACACCAATCGTCAATGAGAGAGATGCACAACAGGCTATACGCCGACCTCTTCTGGGCTGCCGACTCACGCGGGTACACCGGTGTGCCATCGTCGCGCTCCACGTCGGGGTCCATAGCTCTCCTACGAGGCTGGGGCTCAATGGTTAGCCCAGATAAATTGCGAGTCTACGGATGAGAATCGCAGTATAAAATATTTACCAGTATGCCGTCCATATCAGCGCTTTTAGGAATGGAGATATTGACTCTTTTGTTATTTATTATAGTCATCTTTTTAGGAAGTCAGTAAATAAATTGGCAACAACACATTCAATTATGAGGTCTGTGCGCAGCAGCTCATAGAAACAAAGCGACTGGGACCTACGGCTTTACTTCTTGGGCTCTCGAATACAGTCATTGCTCCTTCTCATGGCATGCCTGTGTGTGAGTTTCTTATGCGATCTTCCTAATACGCCTATTGGTGTGCGGTTTGATCTTGGCCAGGGTACATTTGTAACTCATTGCTCCAGAGCGGCCATGTATTGTGCCGAGGGTGCTGGTCCTAGTAGCTTGGCTGCCTTGTCAGCATGTATTTTTAAATTGTGTGGGCATCAAGGCCTCCTGACAGCTATCCGGCCAAAGTGGGTGTGCATTGTCTCTCCATTTTTGAGAACGAAAGATACTTGCCATCGTCGATAAAAATGTAAAAAAAGAAACATGAGGCGCCCTCATAAACTATGCCTTTACAGAGAGTGCGGACTTTTTTTTTTAGCAAAGGTGCATAGACGCCACTTCATGATGCAAGTGAAGACAAATGAAGCATCAGGACCCGAGCCAAATCGCATGCTGACCATGCGATGCAATGGCCGCAGACACCCCAAGTAAAAGAGTTGGGATTCCTTGCAGGCGCTTGCCAAAACCTGCCAGTAAGGGAATTAGAAAAGCTGGTATGTGTACTATTTCTCTGGTGCAATATGCATGTCGCAGAATGGGTATCCAGTGACACCACATTTCATCCAACTCACCTTGCTGCTTGTGCCGCCGAATTGCTATTTTTAGCAATTGCCAATAACAATTGTTTTTTCTTTCTGATTTTTTACACTAGCGGTGCTGTAAGTTCACACAACGAAAAACAGCATGCCACACCAGATCGGCAAAAAAAGGTACACTCTTGAGACGAAAAATGCATCTCCCAACGCACCGAACAATGCCGGTGGCCTCTCCGCACTTGCATTACTCTTCGGATGAACCTCCAGTCTAAAAGCATTGCCATGCTTTTGGTGATTCCGATGGTCAGCAACGTCTAAAGAACTGCATCTTTGGAAAGGCGTCTCCGATTAATGTATGCAAGGATGCCTTGGGATTCGGTATGTGGAAAAGCAAGAGCCTGCATCGGATGAAAGCACCTTGATATTTTTTTGGCGCTTGACAGGCAGTCTCTATTGAGAAATAAGCATTTGTCGCTTGTAACATACATGGCTTTAATATACATATTATCTTACCAAAGCTCCACACATGTTAAGGAAGTGCTGGTTAATGCCAGATAATCAGTAGCCTCTTTTGAATCCCAGCTATTAGATTCTGTGGCAAGGCTGAAAAGAGAGGCACCAGTGAGTGCAAGTGCCCCTGACCTTTTCCACCCCCTTTACACGATTAAAAATAAAAAAAAGCATCGACTTTGCTTATTTCGCCTGCAGCAGGCCATTTTCCAAATTAGAACCTGGTGTGTTGGGCCAGCCACAAAATTATTTTGACAGTCCCTGCCAGCGATTGTGTGTCCTTGTTGCCAGACTCACACATGTCGTTCATGCACATGTTGCCATTCAGTGTGAGGAATGGTTGCCGTGGATCTGTCGGCCTCCTCATGATGGGTGGATGCAACATTACAGTGCCAAAATTGGAATTGCGGCGTTGCCGGCGGGAGCTGCCAACATATTTGCCAAAGACAAACTACCTATTCACTTGGGTATATAAACAGAGCCCACTTCTCCTGTATACATACTCCAATTATCGTTTCTATAGCTTTGCACTTCACTTCACATCTACATACCTTAGTCCATATTATTTACCACCACTCACTACCTCACCAATGAACAACAACAACATGAGCCTAGCTGCCGCCATGAGTATGATCAAGCGGTTGGAGTCGTCGCTGGAGTTGGCCTATGATATGTTGCGCGAAAAGGGCAAAATGCTTACAGAGCACGATAATACTATTGCAGAGCAGCGGCGCTTGCTCGCTGACCAGGAGTGCACAATCCATCGACTTGAACAAGCCAGTGTCGAGCAGCGGGGAACAGTCAACAACCTGCGGCATACGATCGACGAGAAGGACCTAATAATCGAAGAGCAACGGCGCACCAATGCCGAGCAGCGACGCTTTCTCGATGACCTGCGGCGTGCTAACAACAACAAGGAGCGTGCCAACATCAAGCAGATGCGCACGATTGGTAACCTGCAGCGCACAATGATTGAGGTTAGTGGTAGGCTCAGTGGTGATGCACAGCTAGCAACTACAGTGGCTGTTCAAGGCGGTGTTGCCACAGACGACTCCGCTACAGATAATGATGCCCGTGACAGCGATAGTGCTCTGGATTACGACGATGTGCTGACTGACAGCATTGCTGGGGACGACGACGATTATGCCCATGCTACAGTTCACACTGACGCTGTTCCACACGGTGCTGCAATGGGCGGCGCATCTCCAGGCGGCACATCTTCGCGCGGCTCATCTCCGAGTGGCGCATCTTCACGCGGTACATCTCCGGGTGGCGCACTTCCACGCGGCTCATCTCCGGGCGGCACATCTTCACGTGGCTCATCTCCAGGTGGCATATTTTTGCACAGTGCATATCCGGCTGGCGCATCTTCACGCAGTACATCTCTGGGCGGCTCATCTTCACGCGGCACATCTCTGGGCGGCGCATCTCCGGGCGGTGCAGCTCCATGCAACGATGCAGCTCGTGCTATTTCAGGTCTAAGGGCCAGAGCCCCAGCCGACGAGATTCCATTGTCTCCTCGCGCTGTCAAGCGCCCACGGCCCAACCAGCGGGTTTGCGATGGCGCTGGACAGGTTGTAACGACTGAGGACCTGTTAGGGGTTTTCGGGACAATTGCCTTCGTCGACATCAGCACTGTTGCCGATATATACGAACTCGCCGTTAATCGGCCGCTGATTCCAACTGGTGTGGAGCCTCAGCGCTTTGCCCAAGAGCTAGCCGGGCTTGAAGGCTTTTCACACTGGAAACCTCGGTTTGCACTGACGGGGTCGGCTTCGCTGAACGGCTTGAGCCTTCTTCGCCGCGACAACCGAGAGCTAGAGCTTTTGCGTCCGCGAGTACTGCAGCAGCTTGGACTGGCGCAAGACTCTGGGGCAGTCGTGCTTGGCCCATGCCTTTGTTACACACTGGTATCATTGGGCGGCTTGCCGCAGAAGAATATGACAGGCGCAGTCTTGGAAAAGATTTTCATGACAGTTACGACGAAAAGCTTGAGTTCGCTTCGAGTGGTAACGAAGAATGGTACAAGGCGAATGGGCATTGACGAGCTGGGCAACTATGTGAAGGGTTGGGTATACAGATTGTGTACCTTTATTGACAACGGCGGTAGTATTGAAATGCTGTTGGAGTCGGCAAAGAACTGTAACGCCTACTATTCAAGAGTAAGCCATAAGATGTATGGCTCTGACAGTGACCCCACAGGCGAGGTCGCCGCGAGCGTGCTTACAAAAAATAAACACAGAAGTAGGTTGTGTTTGGGACTCACCGACGCACATGGCCTCGGAGCACTTTACACACGCTTTTTGGCAAATGCGAGCGGTATAGTTGGCGAGCGCCAGGCAGAGCTCCTAAGGCAAACAGCAGACGAGGTATAGAATCAATGAGTACTAACAAATAATAACTTTATTCTTTTATATCCTCCTGTTAAAATTAGACTTTTTATTTCGTGAGAAAAAGTAGAGCAAATTGTCAATAAAAAAAATGTAAAAGAAACAAAACGAGAAACCAGTGGAAAATAGCTGACTTACATTTTTTTTGACTGATTGGTGGCGGTGACCAAAGAGTACCTGCGGACTTTCAAATTAGAAGAAATATACTTTGCAACCTGAACGTGGGGACAAAACTAAATGTAGTGCGCGATATTCTTATTCTTTATATCTTCAGCTTCACCATTTGCGTCGTTTGATCAAGTTAGAGCTCTACAGTAATTGAAAAATGCGAGAGCTGCGTTACAGACGGAACTTTGACATGCGCTATTGTCCATAATGGCGAGAAGCGTTGGGATCCTCAGCAACTATTCCAGCACGCCTTGGATAGTCTCTCGATATTCGCTCCTGTTCTCGATATTTAATCATCTATATGTTCTTACCAGTAATATTGGCGTGACCTCTGTGGAAGTCACCGTCCGTCGCCCCTGCCATGGCGTATGCGCCTCTAAGGGAAACACCAGCTAGTTGAGCGTGTGCCCACACAGCGCGTCTGCCCATGTCAAGTGGATAGTTAAGGACTTTGCAAACGTGCGAAGCTGTCGCCCAGAGTGAGGGGTTTGTTCGCCCGCAGCTTCTTCCGAGTCGTCGCTGACATCCCAACAAGTAGATAAACCGCTGAATGACTAAAAAAAAAAGGTGAGCCAAGCAGAGACTCGGTAGATCCGTTAAAGGTCTCGTCGGGCCCCTTGCCCTTGAGGGCATACCAATGGCGTAGGACTCGGCTCCAGTAAACAGGTAAGCCCTTAAGGGATTCGCTTTAGTTGTACAGGTGCGAGAAGAACGGAGGAGTGCAGGTTATTTTGGCTCAGCCATTGGCCAAAGACCCGTTGAGCTGCGGTCACCCACCAGGAAGGACCCTTCTGCCTGAGCATGTTTGCTATGATCTGAGCTAAGATGACTTTTGTTTGCTTCACAAAGGGTAGGAGTCCGAGGCCGCCCTGGCTTTTAGGCAGGATGACAACATCCCATGCGACCTTTGGTTGGTGCCCGTTCCATATGAACTTGCGTAGACAGGCTATCACCTGGGCGTAGGAGTCGGAGAAGGGTGTGATGCGCGCAGTGTACCAGAGCTTTGCCATGAGGACCGAGTTAGCTAGTAGCACACGGCCATATAGCGAGAGCCATCGGTCGTGCCAGCGTTGGATCTGGGCTGATAGTTGATCAGGCACTTATTTGGCATTTCCCAATTGTCCTTTAAATACCAAGCGAAAGAAAACATGTGGCAATACCCTGGCTGTAGTAGCTGATTGTTAGTTTGATGTGGTTTTCAAAACGCGCACATGTTTCCTAGGTTGTGTGCTTGGCGATCCCTCAATTCTATACCCATCTGGCTTGGGTTCAGATCCCTCTATTTGCTGGACTTGACTGATTGACATAATATGGTCTGATCAACCATATAAGGTGTCTATCCACCCTGTCCCCTACTTTTGCTAAATTTTTGACCACTAATTTTTTATTTTTACATCTCGCAAAAAGGAGCTTTTCAACGATAATTTTATTATTACAAACATGAGCTTTTTACACACATCTTTTCTAAGTGGGTTTTGCCAAGAATTGTGCCTATTCCAACATATCATTTTTATCTGAGGTTAATAGAGTTAGGCAGCTGTTGTTCTGCTATTAAAGATTAGTTGAAGTATCGCTCATGATATAAATAAAATAGAATTTAGGTGCGCCGTGTATTCACTGGGCGCTTGTACTGCCGCTGGAGGTCAAGAACCAGAGCTCTAATCCTCCGCCTCATACAGTGCGGATACTCTATATCCTCTACGGTAACCAGCCAAAAGTCCCTAGGCAATCCCGCTCGCTCCATGATCTCCGACTCCATTTTCAAGCGATCCTCACGCGAGCGACCTGTACCCACATCACAAACACCCTCCCTACTGTTCCCGCCGCCCCGCAGCGTTGGTTCAGTGGCAGGCGAATAAAAATCGGACTTGTACACCGACATGAAGGGACTGCGGAACCCCGAGAAAGAAGAAGTACCAAATTTGGGCATCAACAAGTCGCTAGCCAAAGCACGACCAGGCGAAGACACTGTGGCAGATAATGACCGCGTAGTCTGATGCGAGTCGCTGGGTACAAAGTCGCGGGCTCTGTTCAGTTTCCGGTAAACATCATCCCTTTCGGGGGTTGGAATCGGCGAGCGCGGTCGATGCTTTGCAACCAAGCGAGTGTGTAGATGGTTGATATAGCGTCTAGCCAGTTCCTCGGCAATAGCCAAAACGTAAATACCGCAGTCAAAGTCGTTATTCTGTTGTGGTGTTTGTACGGACTTGAAATAAAATCCATCCCCACGTCTGGGTTCCAAAACCCGTAAAAACCGTCCTGCTGCGCGCTCCGCAAATGACCTATTATGCCGATTAATCGAGTCATAGTGGTAGAATGTCCTGGTAGGTCGACAATACACCAGTAAGGACCAGTGCGAGCGATGGTTCAGCGGGATTAATATCAGCTGGCGGTCGCCGCCTAGCTCTTCAGATAGTTGCGCTGATATAGAGTCCGTAACTGCAGCATTCTCGGCGTTAGATATACGGTACGCGGTGTATGTGCCCAGGAACAAGACTGAGGGCTCTGAGTGGAATTCTCGGCGCTCTAAAAAGGTCCAGTAAAAGTTTATTATCTCGCCAGTTAGCCACCCCTCGGGCTTTAACGACTCGAAATCTGAAGCACGCACTTCGGCGTTTTCAAAGTCCAGCAAGACAGCGTCCATTTAGAAAGAAGGCTCTATAGTGAAATACGAAATTAAAGCGCGCGCGAGATAAATAAAAATAAGAAAGAATACATGAATAACAAAACAACAAGGGAGGCGAATAGGAAATAAAAGAAGAAAAAATAAATTGAGCACTGACAACACGTGTCTTGAGCTCTCACACACACGAAAAATGGTTTTTCCCATCCCCGCCAAACGCGCATGAAGACACCATCCCTTAAAATGCAAACCGCAAACAAAAGAGGCCTTCAGGTATAGTACGATCTTGGATGATCCTCCATCCTGAACGATGCAAAGAAAAAAAGTAGATTATTAGAAAGACACTGCAAGAAAATAAAATAAAATAAAAAAAATCAACGGTCGTCTCCCGATTCAGAGCCCGGCATGGCTCTTCTCCGCGTCTTTGCCGTCAATCTCGCCGCTGGGTTTTGTAGCTTGCGCAAAGTAGCCGCATCCTCCTCATTGACCTCTTTATACGCATCCAACTCGCTCTTCAACAGGCGCACATGATGACTGTGCCTGTCCCTATCCCTGGTACACTCGACGACTTCTTTCTTCAACGCCAGAATCTGAGTCTTAAGTCCATTGACATATCTGATCCTCTGACCCAAATTAGTATGTCCGCCGCCAGTAAGCACAGCCTCCAGTCCGCGGTAGGCCTGAGAGTAGTTATCCTTGAGCCAGGCGATTTGGAAATCAGTCTTCTCCGCCATGATTGCGCGCTCAGCTTCGACTTCGGCAATATGCTGACGCAGGGAATTAATGGTATCCACTTGCTCCGCCATATCCACCTCAGACTGGTCAAGGATTGTGCGCGAGCGAATAGCTTGCGCCTCATAGGCACGAGCACGGCGGCCAGCTTCTTCAGCGTGAGCTTCACACTCGTCGACAGTTTCCTCCAGCCCGCGTAGTTGCAAAGTCAGTGTGTGAATGTGAGCATGCAGTGGAGCGATAGCAGCAGCAGCCAGTTCCTCCGTATCATCTCGGGCAGCGGGGGCATTAGCCAAGGCAAGTTCCAGCTCGGCCACCCTCGCGTCGTGGTGCTTGCGGTCCTCAGCGGCCATTTCGTGCGCCTGGCGACACTCAGCCTTGGCCTGGTCCAGGTCATCGTGCAGCTCAGCGACCTTTAGCTTATGCCGAGCACTGATATCGGCCACAGCCTCGACGACATGTCCCTGCACACGCATCATTCTCAGCTCGTTGACATCAGCGATGGCCTGCGCAGAAGCTACCCGAGCATCAGCGGTGCGAATCAAATCGTCAACAAACGAGTGCCGAACAAACGCCGCCGTCTCATCCACCAACGGCGCATAATCCACGTTACTGTCGTCTTCAAGCGTCAGCGCGCGCTGCAAGTCAGCAGCCAGCTCATCCGCAACATCCATGCGGCCGTAAACAACGTCGGCGGCATCCTCCAGCTCCATGTACATGGCACGCGCCTCACCCACCATATGCTTGCGTGCATCATCCGTGATCCCCAGCATCCGTGCCAAATGATCACGAGCAATCTCCACATACTCTAATTTAAGCTCCAGACCACATACACGGTCCACCAAATGCGAACGCTCACCGCGCCATTGCTCGCGGTCCACACGCCGAGCTTCGCCTACACCACGCAAAAGCTCCGCGTAGTGGTTCAACGCCTCTTGCATATCCTCTACAGAGTCGTCAGAGTCCTCGCGTAAAGCCAAAACTTCCTCGCGCAGTGCCGCATTCTCCGCATGCAGCTCTTCAACAGAGTCAAGAGCATCCTCATACTCCGCCAGCCGCGCATCGCGTTCGGCCAGCTCCTCGGCGTGTGTAGCCTCAAGGTCTTCGCGTGCACGATCTGCTTCAGCCAAGTCCTCGCGCAACGCAGCGAGTTCAGCGGCATGGGCACGCGCAGCCTCGCGACGCTCATCGTCCCAGCGACCACGAGCCTTGGCAGCCTCTCCGCGCGCATCCTCCAGCTCAGCCGCCATACGAGCGACATCAGCATCAGCATCCGCCCTTGTCTGCGCCTCGCTCTTTGTCAGCTTGTCAAGAGCATCGCGCAGGCGGAACGAGTCTTTATGCGCGGCATCCAGTTTCTCCGCTAGACCCGTACGCTCCTGCGTCCACGCCTTTTCACGCACCTTGAGGCGGTCCTCAAGCCCAGCCACATGCACTTCAAACTGCTCGTGGCTCTCAGCCAACCTCTGCTGCAACGCAGCGTAGTCAGACGCAGCGGCTTGTAAGTCGCCTTCGAGTTCAAGGCGACGGTCCTTCCACGCCATTTCTTTCTTTAGGAGAATACCACGCAACTCGCTGATCTCCCGCTTGAGATCCAAGACCTCGGCGGTAGCGCGGTCGGCTCGGGCCTGAGCATCAGCCAGCCGCCGTACGCGGTCATCGTCGGCGTCTTTGACAGTCGACTCGAATTCGCGCTTAGCCTCCTGGTAATCAGCGTTAAGCTGGCGAATAGTCCCCTGCACTTCGCGTTGTACCGCCGACCGCTCATCCTCGAGTCTTGCGATCTCTGCCTTTAGCTCATCGACGTGCTCGTGAGCCGCGCGCACTGTCCGGTCAGCCTCCTCACCACGTTGCCTGGAAAGCCGCTCAAGGTCAGCCAAGCGTGCTTGCGTAGCCTCCAACTGCGCTCTGGCCGCATCCACTTGCCTCCCGCCATTACGAGCATCCTCAGCTTGCTTCTCACGAGCCAGCTGCAGCTCATTCTCAAGCGCAGTGTTGTGTACCGCAGACTCGCCCAGCTCCGCCATATACCGTGCCGCACGGTCGCTAGCCTCCTGCGCCGCCACCTTGAGTTTCCGTACGTCCTCGCGGTATCCTTCCTCCTTAGCCCTCAGCTCTCTTTCGGCTTGTGCCAACTGTCTAGGGTATTCGTCCAATTGCCTGACCTCGCCCTCAGCGGCCTCTTTCTCTTGCTCCAACTTGCGGATTCGAGCCTCATACGTCCTCAGCCGCCGCTTATCTTCCTCATTAACCCGACGCATATGATCCAACGTAGACTTTAGCTTTACACACATCCCATTAGCAGCATCCGCATGCTCCTTCAGAGCCTTTTCGCTCCTCGGGTTGGCTACCACAGTCTGCTTATCCAATTGCTCAGCCAGCAAATCGCGTTCCTTATCCTTGGCCCGCAATTCGCTCTCCCGCTTCAAAAGACGCTGCTTGAGGTCAGACCGTTCGCGCAACAGTTCCTTGATCTTATCATCGGCCTGTCGTCCCCTTTCAGAGATTTTCCGTGCCTCCCGAGCATGCTCCATCTGCTGCTCTTGGAGTGTCTTTTGGTACACCTCGATCTCTCGCTTTAGGCGTGCTTCTTCAGCTCGTATCATAGACATTGTAGTCTTGCCCACAGTTCGGTCACTGCCAGATGACCGCGAGTTTGACCGAGCGAGAGAAGGCAGTCCATCATTACGTTGTCGTTCCTCATCGTCTCTTGGTTCTTTGAACCGCTCGCTGTGACTCAAGAACCCGTAGTTTTTGTACCGGGCTTCTGGCGAATTGACATCATAGGCTCCGGGAGGCGGGTTATCCGTATTTGCTATAACGAGTAATTAGTAAAATTCGGAATTAGTAATGTTCTTATTTTTGGATTAAACAGAACCTTGGAAATTGTTGTGATGCTTACTCGCTCGGAATATATCGCGTCCACCAGCGTAGTGTGACATTGCTATTTTGTCTTTTTAAACTAGCTCGCAAAAAAAGGGGGTATAACAAAATAAAAATTAAAGTGTTAAAGGGAAAAAACACAAAATGAAAACCAAAACATTCCTATCCCTCCCCTCTCATCATCAGCAAATCATAATTTATTGTAAACAATCACAATTATTTTTTTCACGTTTTCTTCACATAAAAAAAATTATGACTTCCAAACTACCAGACATCTCACGCCTAGCCTTTTGGACCGTGTCCTCCAGCAAGCAAGGTCTAGGTGTATCCAATCTAACCGACACTAGCAACACCGACTCGTACTGGCAGTCCGATGGTCAACAGCCTCACACAGTCACCATAAAGTTTCCCTCTCGCCACCATATCCACACCATATCTTTCTTTGCCGATATTGACAAGGACGAGAGTTACACGCCTTGCAAGATCCGCATCCTATCAGGAACCACCCAGTATGACCTCCAGCTAGTAAAAGATGTAGATCTGACCACAGAGCCTCGCGGATGGGTAGACTTGCCCCTCGTAGATGACTCTGCCTCGTTGATGGCCCATTTGGTGCAAATCGAGTTCCCCTTAAACTACGAAAACGGAAGAGACGTCAGAGTCAGGGGACTGCGCTTACTAGGCCCACCACCTAACGACCACATGTTTAAGAGCGAAAAGATCTTGCCATACACTACTCCCGAGTACTTCATGTACGAGTCACTTCGCTAGTACAGCGTGTTTAGTTTTAAAAAATAGAATGAAAATGAGAAAAAAGAATGAAAAAGCACCTATAGTCTAGACCCGGTCGTTGTCAAATGGGTACTCGAATGGCTCGGGCGGCGGAACCTCGCTGCTCGTAGTAGGCGCCGTAGCCACCTCTTCCTCTTCATTGACAAGGTCATCTTCCAGCATGCTGACAAGCAGGTCCTCAGGCTTGGAGGGCGTCGTGTCCTTGACCAGGAGCACGCCCGAAATAGTGCCTTGTTTGACAGGCACATACCGGCTGCCCACCGGCCACTTGATGAACCGCTCCTGGTACGTAAGCAACCGAGTCATATTGCCCACGGCGAACGGCGACTCTGCTCCACCCTTACGACCCTTCTTCAATAGCTGCGCCTTGGCATCAGAGCCCTCATCGACATCCATACCGCTCTCCTCCGGCACAACAGGCGTCGCCTTGGCCGCTGCGGGAGGCTCGACCTCCATGTCCTCGCTCTTTTTAGCGCCACGCTTGGCCTTGGCCGTAGTCGACAACACCGCCGTCGCGATCTTTGTCGGCGCAACCACCACAGGCTGCTCAATAGCCGCCGGGTAGGCAAACAGCGCCTTGCGCGACAAGCAAGTAGCTTCGAGCTTGGGCAGGCGCAGGTTCTTATTAACGGCGATAAGTGCTGTAGGCTTGAATGTCAGCGCCAAGAAGTGAGCCAACGGGAACCAGTACCAGAACTGAGTGAATAGCAGCATGCCAGCGCACGCCGCCATGTTGAGCTGTCCATCGCTCGACGTCAGCTCAATGGTAACATTGCGTCCACCAGCATCGATAATGCCCTGCGATATGGCGGCACCAAACTTGGTTACACCCTCTCCGTGCTTAGCCTCGATAAGCGCCGAGTACCGCTTGCGCACGTCGGCAACCTTGGGATCGTAGGCCTCGTTCTGCTGAATCAGGATGAAGGCCAGCGAGATGGACGCGGCCTCCACGACAAAGTCCACAGAGTCCTTGAGCATCGGCTCCAGGATCACCACAGCCTTCTTGGATCCAGATCCAGCACACGCAATGCCCAGTGCCAAAGCCGCACCAGCCCGCACGTGTGGGTTGAAGCTCTGCGACAGCAGCTCCACCATGCGTGGCACTTGCTCAGGGCTACGCAGCAGGACAAAGCCGAGGCCAGTCACCGCAGCGCGGCGCACGTCATCCTTGACGTCAGAGACTGCCAAGTGCAAGAGCTTGCGAATCGCGCCGTTGTCGCCCGTGCCGCAGTAGGCCATAGAGATCGCATGTACTGCACCCAAGCGCAGCAGTGGGTCTTCCTCGTCGAGGAGCCGCTCAATCAAAGGATCAGCCTCCTGCTTACGTCCAAACATGATCAGTCCGATACCAACCGCCAGCGCGCGGATAATCTTCTCGTGCTCCGTCTCCTTGGCATAGAGCAGCATCTCCTTCAGCACAGCCTCGTTGTTGCTGCCCATCATCACCATGCCCAATCCAAGCGCTGCCGCCTCTCCCGCAATGGCGCTGTCCGTATACAGCACGCTCAGCAGCGCCTGGCCCACGTCGTCGCCGCCCGAGCCCATCCCTGCCGT
>JANBQS010000384.1:0-19284 GCA_027577415.1 Coemansia sp. RSA 922
GCCGAGCGACTGATGCGCCTGCGAGAGACCAAATTTGCCAGTCAAGTCGACAACGACAGCGATTTCTCTGACGAGAGTCACTCTGAAGCAGTCTCCTCTGGACAAAGGGACGTCGTGCTGTCGACTTCACGGCGGCCAGTAGCGGCCGCCACCTATGGCCGAGAACGGCGTGCAGCTGCTGACGATGTTGACGTCGACGACAACATGAGCGACGGCGATAGCGATCTGGGTGTTGAGACATTGGAGCTTGGGAAGGGCGCCACCACCACCCGCCCGCCTCTGCCAGAGGCCCTCCTCATGCGCAGCGGAGCAAATACAGCAGGTGCATTTGCCGACAGTGCTAGCCGCAGCCTTGTATCGCGGCCAGTTCAACCGCCTACTACTTCCAAGCCATTCAACCCGTTTGGAGTGGCAACGCCCAGCAAGTCAATGGAGATCAAGCGTAGCGACAGCTTCTTCAACGCCGCCGACATGCACAGCGATGAGTCAGCAGGCCCGTCCACACCCTCCAAGCGTCAGCAACCGTCGCCAGACGATGATGATGTCACCACACGAAAGCATGCGAAGAAGGCGACCAAGCTGACGGCTTTTGCTTTCAAAAAAGGCGCCAATGACATGACGGATGATGACTAACACAAATATCCGCCAGCCTTGACCCAATCAGTAGACTTTTTGCGATTACACGCATAAACCCGCCTCCACCACCGCCAATTGGTATCAGAGTCAACAAGCATATAAATATAGAGGAGCGCAGCTGCGCTCCTCTACCACTCTTGCTTCGACACTTTGGTAAATTATCCTACTATATCTCAATTAAGAACCATCATGGCATTCGCAGCTGGTGCAGCAGTCACCATTCCTACCCTAAGCGCTCTAGGCACCATTGCCTACTACGCTCAACATCCCGACGAACCTGACAAGCACCAGGATCGTCGCAGCTCCTTCATGTCTATTGACAGTCATCGCGAGTTTGTCAACGATGACGACCCCAGCGACTTTTCGTCGTTCGCGTCGGTTCCAAGCATCATGGACGCACGCATGAGCCGCCGTCGGTCGATGCCAGTGACACCTCGGCGCAGCCAATCGCTGGTTCCAGATCACAGCCTACTTGAAGAACCAGAGCTGCAAGTGTGGCGGGACCGCTACAAGTGGGGTCGAAACTACGGCATGAACTTTGCTCACAACGACCGCTAGGGTTGTATTGTTTTTCTAGAACAAGTTGTAAGCATACTTTGCAATGTATCATTTATTTTTTATTATCTTTTTGCCTGACGCTAACGGGATAAAATGAGATGACTCGCGATGTTTTCGCGATAAATTCGGCAGCTGTTTGCTCAGGGTCAGTATCGTCAGGCCCAGAGTCAAAAAGTAAACTTGTACCTAGCAATTCATCGGTGGTACCTCGGTAGATAGCACCCTCCAGTTCGAGCATGGGTTGGTTCGATCCAATGTCAATTAGAGCATACTTTGGCTGATCTTCGTCACTGTTGGGATGATCTGCGGCTTCCATGTAGGCATTCTTTAGGGCATCACTAGGCAGGACAGCAACTATATAGTATTCTTCATCCTCGTACTCGTACTCGGGAAAAGTTTTGGCAGACATCGATTTGAAGTAAATATAAATATAAATATAAATATATATGCAATATTGAGGGCAGTTAGAGTTAGGCGCCCAATTTGGTAGATGATTTCTTTTTCATTATCAAAGCTGATCAGAAACAACTATGGCAGCCGCTTAAATTGCAGCCAAAACCAAGGTGCTCATTATTGACAGCAAGTCGCGGGTCAAGGCTACTGCGTCACCTCCAACGCCTGCGCAATTGTCCACGTCGAGCAATTGTAGTCTCCACACTCGCTTTGCGTGCTGGCTATTACGTTGGCGGCGATATCGGGCTGAGCAAGCAGCAGCGAAATCTCGAACAGCAGCGCCAGTAACGTCTGTGGCGTCGAGCACTAAGACCTCGATACCAGAGGCATCAGAAGTATTAACTGACTCCGTTAGCTGGTTCAGTACATAGTTATCGGCAGCAGTTTGGCTAAGGTTCACATGGGTCAATCTAGGACAGCAAGATACCAGGGCCAGCAGCGCCTGCGGAGGGACACCCACGCATCCGCTAAGATCGAGCGAGACTAGTAGCAGCGACACAGGCATAGGGCCCACGGCCAACACCTGAGCGTCCAAGGCGGTTGCGCGAGTCAAGTGAAGCTGCTGCAGCGAAGAGAGATTTTGGCTGAAAAGGGATTGCATCTGATCGTGGCTGGCAGCAGACGAATCCAAAGCAGAGAAGCGCCGCAAATTGCACGAAAACAAACGACAGGCCCCCAGCAAGGTCGACAGCCGCGTACTCTCAAAGCGATGAGCTGACAGGGTCGTGTCCCAAAGGCCGTCGATATTCAGCTCGCGCAAGTCGGGAAAGGGCGCCTGCGTGATTTGCATCTGCCTAAAGTAACCAAGCAAGGGCCCCAGGTTCTTAACCATGGCAAACACTGCTTGGTCGCGGATGGCGGCATGCAGCACTCGTAGCTTGGCAAAGTGTCGGAGCTTGGAGCTGTAGATTAAAAGCTCGGCAATTCCTGGGTGGTCGTTGATGATTAGCTCTTCGATTCCAGTTGACGCGTCCACCAGTACCGAGTTCCATGCCACGAACAGCCGCTTCATGCTCACTCGAATGCAGCCCGATATATCCAGCGCCCGGAGCTTGTGGCCCAGCTTGGCAATGACTTTAATCTCCTCGTCTCCAACCTGCACGCAGTAGGGGAGCCGGATATCAGTAACCATGGCAGGCAAGCACCAGCTCAGGATGCGGTAAATCGATTCTGATTTTAGCGCAGAGGCTCGGCCAAAGGCTATCTGCGCTAGGTTGGGCCGCCGGCATGCGAGCAGTGCCTTCAAGACCTTGGCAGACACTGCAAGCCCGTCTGGGACGGTAGCAACTACTAGGCTTCCTTGCGACTTTTCAAACACTCGCTGAACAACAGCATCAGGAGGTGCCCGATAAGCCCTTTGCTGCATTCGCTTTTGTGCTTTCGAGTACCCAGGCAGCTGCCGTGCCAGCGTGCGCGCAGGACTCTCTACGAGATAGCACGGCTTGCTCCATATAACTGGCGTGTTGTCTATTAAATTTAGCCAGCGCGTCGACACGCTGCGACATATATAGAGCATGCGCGTATCCAGCAGCCGCATTATCATTACAACTAGGTCTGTGGGTAAGCGTCTAATCGGGTCAAAGTCGCTTTCAAACTCAAGCTCGTATGTTGGGTCCAGGCGTAAGGAGAGCGAGCTATGTAACAGCTGCAGGTCCTTGTAGTCAGGGGCGCTTCTGTCTACTTGGCTAAGGCCTCGCTCGACTACCTCCAAAGCCACTTTGGGCCTGCCTGAATCATCCAGAATGCTCGCCATGCAAATGTAGCCTGCGGACGAATGGGCATTGATGCGAATTGCCTCCTTTGCGTCGGATAGCGCACGCGTAAACTCGCGCAGCTTGTATAGAGTATGTGCCCGCGCCTCATAGAGCTTTGCATCTCTGATACCCTCGTTGCCGGCAAGCGCAACGGCGCGGTTGTAGTAGTCGAGCGCATTTCGATACTGTCGCTCGCGAAAGTTCTCTCGGCCAAGCACATACCATCGGTGTACTTCAGCCAGGGGAGCAGATGTCGATAGAGTGCGATGCGATGTGGAGGCCTGGTTGGGCTCTGCCGCTTGCTTGCGCTTTCGACCAGCAACAAACATGAGTGAAATTGGAAATATAATTAGCAAATGAGCAAGAAAGAGAAGCATAGACGCGTCAGCAACAGCTATGGCCGGCTGCCACGCATCAGCATGGGCTTGATCGCTGTCGTAGCACGATTACTGCTTTTAGTATTTCTACCACCAAAGTGTGTAGACGTGTCTCGAGTAAATACGGCCTGGGTTGTGACAGCGCCGTGTGATGCGCCAGACGCACTAGCAGACGTTTTCGACGACGACGACGCCTTAGTGGTGCTTGTCTGCTTTGTCACACGTGGAGCTCGAGCAGGCTTGTCAGATTGCGCTGTCTTCTTTAGCCTTGGATCCGTTAGCTGCAGCGACACTCGTAGCTGGCCATGGCTGACTCGATTTGCAGCGGGTCCCAGCCGAACATACGTGCACACATACCCTGCCGCATTGTTCTCGCAGTACTCGTCGAGCACCTGGCGCAGCACCAAGTGCTGACATAGACGATCCGCATCGCCCCTAGTCAGCGCCTTGCCCAGGCCGTACGCAGACAAGACGTTGTCGCCCCGATCCATGATGCGCTTGGATTTTGAGCCCCTGAAGATGTCCGTCAACTGCAAGAGCGTGGTCTTCTGGCCCTGAGCCACTAGCGCCTGGACCGTCTCGATCAGTGCGCAAGCCTCGCGCATCATGTCGGTCTCTACCAATGGCGTCTGGCTCCGCTTGCGGCAGTTGTCACACGTCTTTTGGCACTTTGCCACGTCGAATTGCTCGCCAAAGTAAGACAGAACCAATTGCCGCCTGCAGTCGGTGATGTTTTCGCAGAACTGGACTACTTGCCGCAGCTGCTGCCGCTGCCGCTCCTTGACATCCCAGTCTCCCTCGCCGCGGTCTATCATAAAGTCAACAGAGGACTTGTCGCGGAAGGAATAGAACAAGACGCAGACCGCCGCCTTGCCGTCTCGACCTGCACGACCAGTCTCTTGGTAGTAGCCCTCAAGCGAGTTGGGCAGCGAGTGGTGAATGACAAAACGCACGTCAGCCTTGTCAATACCCATGCCAAAGGCGACGGTGGCTACAATCACCTGTAGCTCGTTGTGCTGCCACGCCCGCTGCACGCGAGTTCGGTCCTCCTTGTCCAGCCCCGCGTGGTAGTGCTCGGCCCGCAAGCCGTAGCGAGAGCGCAGGTCGTGAGCCATCACTTCGCAGTTCTTTTTGCTCGTGCAGTAGATGATGCCAGACTCGCCAGGGTGTCGGGACGTGATCAGCGCGTGGATGTCGGCCGAGATCGAGGACGTCTTTGGTCGGATCTCATAAAACAGGTTAGGTCGATTAAAGGACGACGTCGTAGTCACGCACCCGTGGATGTACAGGTGGTTAATAATATCCAGGCGCACTTTGGCGTTGGCCGTCGCTGTCAGCGCCATAAATGGAACGTTTGGGTACAGCTTGTGAAAGTTTCCGATTTGCGTATAGTCGGGCCGAAAGTCATGACCCCACTGTGACAGACAATGTGCCTCGTCCACTACAAAGCGCGCTAGCTGGCCGCGCTTGTGCAAGCGATCGATGGCATCCTTTGCCTGGCTGCTCTTGTTGAGCATCTCGGGCGTAACATACAAGAGCCGTAGTCGGGGCTCAGGCTCGTCAATCTCGCGAAAGACCTGTGCGCGACGATCGGCTGGCATGGTTCCCGTCAAAGACAGTGCCGCAACTCCCCAGCCGACGAGATGCTCGATCTGGTCTTGCATCAGCGACAGCAGAGGAGACACTACGACAGTCACGCCACGAGTATTGCCCTTTTGCACTATTGCTGGCAGCTGGAAGCACAGGCTCTTGCCTCCTCCGGTCGGCATAAGCACAAACACGTCCTTTCCCTGCAACGTCGCATTGATGGCCTCGAGCTGCCGAGATCGGAATTCCTTCATCTTGAACACCTGCCGAAGCGCCTTGTACACGTCCTTGGTCCAGTGGTAGTTGACTTGCTGTTGGTTAGGATCAGGATCGGAGGGCTTTACGATTTCGGCATTTGTCGCTGGTTGATACGCGGCCATACTCCTGTCGGCTACATTGCGCGCAGCAAGTGTAGGTTGGCGGACAGGCTCGTTAGCCCACAAGGCGTTTCCGTCATTACTCAAAGCGTGCGAGCCATATGACGTGTCCACCGACGGCTGCACAGCCTGGACTGTCCGACTAGAGCTGTTTCTCGGGGAGTCTGCTGGTGGTAGCACGCTCAAAGAGACCATGCTCTTCAGACGATTTATCTCATTGATAACGATCGCACGATCTTGCTTACAGAGAGAGATGTCATTGTCGTTGGCAATTTCGTTTGCAAACTCCAGATCACATATCTCATCGCTGATATTGGCCTTCCTAATGGCGAGCTGCGTCAGTCGCTCCTCTACACTCAGCGAGTCGTAGTTTGCTATTTTAAACGTCGCGGCAGCATCGACGGGTTTGGGCTCAGCAGCAGTCTCCTATGCATCGATAAATATGCAGCGGCAAGAAATGGAACATACACGGCGTTAGAGCGAGTTCGCCTTGGTATCAGTTGGGCAATAGATGACAGCATATAACCTACCTTTTGGGGCAAAACAAACGCGACATCATCACCTTCGATGAGAAGCAGGTCGTCGTGGTCACTGTCGATCGCTCCGTAGTACGACTCGACTTCATCTAGGTAGAAGCCGTGGACATCGTCGGCGATGCTCGGATTGGGGCTTGCTGATATTGAGCGTGCGTTGCTTCTAGAGACCCTGGCACGCTTTTGGGCCGGAGACTGTCCGCGCATATACCCACTTCGCTTTGGGCTGACCGTAGTGGCGGTGGCCGAGCAACTGAAGTCGACAGAGTCGTCAAAGTCCTGCGCGTCAATGACCTCCAGATCACCCTCAAAATCAGAACACAGATCGATTGCCATGTCGCTGTTGTTGATGCTGGTCTCGGATGGCACCTTGACAACTCCACTGATGCCTGGAAAGTCATCGAAATCACTCAAGTCGTAGGCGTCAAAGGAGTCGTCTGGGATGACATTGACACTAGGCAGAGCCACTCGCTCTTGCGTAGATGGCTGACCACTAACAGGCAGCGAGTCTTCGAGGTCGGACAGGTCGTCAGGAATCTCGATGGCTAGCAACAAGTCCTCATCACATGGTGCCCGACTATGCTGTGGATTGGTGGCGCGCTGAGTCCTAGTCTTGGTCCGCGTGTCGACCTGAAAGTCGTCGTCATCATCTTCGTCAACACTGTGGTCAACAGCGGTGCTAGTAGTAAGATCAAAAGCGGCACTTGTGTCGGCTGCTGGTATGCGCGGTGTGCGCAGGCCGGCTGAAGGAGCTTGGCCACTCGATACATGGGAAAATCTGCTCCCTTGCTGTGTGCCTGGCTGCGGATTGTAGACACCAGGAGTTGCTGTGACGTGACTAGCTTGCGACTTTTGTGGACATAGAATTTTGTCAAGAGGAATTCGCAAATCCAACAGGTCCGTCGTCACAGGCCGGAAGGAGTTGGCATTGCTGCTAGTCGAGGGTGGCACATGCTGCGTGTTCTGGCCGGACCGCACCCAGTCGTCGTGCCACTTTTTCATTTGCTGGAAATTGTGCTTCATTATAAAGCGAATAGTACAAATGAGGAAATAAAATAAATAAGTAAATAAAGAGAAAAGCAAGGTGCGTTGGACTGCGCAAAAAAAAAAGTCACCAGTATAATTTCATGGCCCATACAGGGCTCCAACAAAACGGCTTCGACATCAGGCAAAAACGACTTTCTTTTTTATTTACTCGAAACAGCTAGAAACTAATTGCATCTACTTTGAAATGACAACAGCACTTGACATTGACGCGCTCTGGGTCGGTACGCCCTTTGCTCCCGTGTTTAGTCCGAATATGCACCCGATGCTGGCGCTGGTATTTGCCTCGGTCGGCTTGGTATACGCAGGAAAGTTCGCCGTCACTCGTGCCGACTTTAAGCGCGAAGTTCTGTTTGCTGGCGTGGCGTCTGCGGCATTGGGCCTAGCGGCTGTCTTGGGAGTCCAGGCACTAGGACTGTATCTGTAGCAAGTGCATCGCATATTTTTTTTATAATCATCGTTGACTAGGATTGCAAGTAATACTACTTTCTGTTGCTCTGGATGTCCAGAGTACCCAGCATCAATGGCCAAATGAACAGCGCTTCAATGCGCTGGCGAAGCCAGTTCGCTGGAATCGAATCTAGAGACGGCATAGATTCGTCCTCATCAATGCCCAAGAGCTCAGCGTTGAAGGCGGCACTCAAATCAGGCACGGCCTCAAGCAGACGCTGTAGTCCCTGCACGGTGCTCAGGCATGGAAGCACTGGGCGCAAGTGAGAGTCGGGGGCTACATTGCCTGCGTCCTTTCCCTCGACGCCAGCCTGGAGGATATTGACCCAGTTCAGCACGCGCCCACGTCGCATCGTCGAGCCACGGCGGCCACCTGGCGACGTGACAAACTCGCCCTGGTCATCACCCGGAAGGCTCATCCGACTCTTGGGCGGCCGACCAACACGCCCGCGCCCAGCCGTGCGAGTGGGAGTGCCCCCGCCATGGTCACTAGCAGTGTCGTCGCGATCAAGCATCAACCTCGATGTGATGTTACCCGTAGACTTTGCGCGGCTGTTACGGGGCGGCGGGCGCGACGGCGACTCCAGCTCCTGAGCCCGCTCAGCCGACAGCGGGGTTGATGGCAGCAGCGGCACAAAATTTGTGGAGGTAGCCCTCTTCCACTGGCGCTTGCGTGCGCTCTCAATGCCCGACGTCGTCTTGCGCTTGCGCCCATTCCCCTGCGTGTGAGCAAAGTAGAGCAGCGACTCGTCATCGTGCGTGCCATGTTCAGTGCTGGCACTCATCGGCTGTAGTACGTCCTCGTCTTGTAGCTGGCTCTGGCGGCGGCGGCGGCGCTCTTCCTCCCACTCGGGGAAGCTAGGCACAGTGCCCTCTTCGCCGTTCTCTCCCTCGAGATCCTTGGGCGGCTCGGGCGCCTTGCCCTTTTTGTTCAGGCTGCGCCAGTGGCGCCAGCACTGGTTGTCAGTGCGGTTGCCCAAGAGATCGGCAACATACGACCACTTGCCAATGCCCACTCTGTTAACAATGGCAATCAAGCGCCCGTCCTCCTCTGACGTCCACTGCGAATTGTTGACGTCGGGAGTAAGCACGTTCATGTAGCGCTCGCGGCACTTGACATCCGTGCGCCCAGGTACGTGCTTGGCGATTTTGGTCCACTGGCCAACGCCATAGAGCCGCACGGCTGCAAGCAGAGCAACGTCCTCGTCCTTGTCCCACCGACCCGATCGAATGGCGGGGTTGATTGACTTGCACCAGCGATGCAGCACTTGCTGGCCCGTGCGATTATCCAAGCACGACGCGACCGCCTGCCAGTCGCCCTCGCCGTACGTCATCACCGCCTCATGCAGCAGCTGGTCTTCCTCGGGCGTCCACTTGGACCGAGACATGTCTGGGTTCAACTTGCGCTGGTACACTTGGAAGCACTGCGCCGCCGTGCGCTGCGTGTCCAGCTCCTTGGCAATGTTGACCCAGTCGTGCCCGTTGTGCTTTTGCACAATGTCGTACAGCGTCCGCTCCTCCTTTTTAGTCCATGGCTCGCGGTTGATTATCGGGTGGTCCTGCGTGGCATACTGGATGGCACACTCGACGGGCTTGTGCTGAGGCACAAACTGCTTGGAAATAAACTTCCAGTCAACCCCCATCAAGTTCATCTCCAGCTCCTGGTCGCTGACCTTGTCGGCATCCCAGATCGCTCGCGGATCGGTGTTTTGCTGATACAGCTTTTGCAGCATAAGCTTGCGGTTGGACTGCCGCACACCCCTAACCAGAGCCTCGCGCTCGGCGTCAGTCCAGCGCCTGGCACGATAGACAATCGGCGGGTGCTTCTTCTTGCGCACCGTGTCTCTGTTGTCGGGCGGCCGGCTGTTATCGCTATCGACAAAAAAGCTGCTGGAGGCAATCTTGAGTTCGTTCGTCACAGGATCCACTTGGCTCGAGCGCTCGTCCTTGTTGCGTCGTCCACTCCGCCGATTAGTAGCCCGTGCCTGGATCGTCAGCAGCGTACCAATGTTCTCTTGCAGCTCCTTGTTGCGCCGCTGTGCCGCGTCAATCGCCGCCAGCTGAGCGCGAAGCAGCCGCTGGTAGCGCAAATTGCCCTCCAGCGTTTCGCACGCCAGCTCATACGCCTCGCCGTCGTCAAGAGGCGCGCTGTCGCCGTAGCCGTCCACGCCCTCGGCTCTGCCCCCTGCAGCCGTAAGACCGTGCCCGATCAGCGCGCGGAAGTTGCTGGCAACACGAGATAAAAGGGCTTGATGGCTCTCATCATCATCTGCTGCCACGTCGCTGCTGTTGCCGCCAGCTTGCACAAGGCCCTCTGCCAAAGTATGGCGCGCTAGCTCGTCGCCGCCGCCGCCACCACCACCAAAAAAGTATTCGGCGCTTGAGGGGTGCATATCCAGAATGCTTCCACCAACACTTCCATTCGTGTAATCGAACATCGCGCCGCTTGCCTGGTAGATGTCATTTTGATGAGAAAGCGGGCGACCGGCGACATGGCCGCTGGCTACCTCTTCTTCCGAGTCGCTCAGAGTCCCGGCATCGCTATGGCTCCGATCCGATTCACCTGAGCTACCCTGATCGCCACCGTCCTCATCGCTCATGTTTTCGCCATCGTTTGCGTCGTCGTGGCCAAGCAGGCCGTGTGCGTGCAATCCTGCCGCTACAAGGGCTTGCAAGTTTCGCTTGGCAGACTCGACGTCCAGCGCTGCACCATCGTCGACATCAGCAGTGTCTAGAGCAGCCGGCTGTGGATCCTCGTACTCCTTGCCATTAGTCTCCCTTGCCATGTTTGTTGACAAAGTCGAGCTACAGCGTAGGGATATATAAATACATTTGTGAAATTAGTATTACTTGTCAGCAAGGAAGGTATGAAAATTGCAGCCAGAGGTGGTATTTGTTAGATTGAGCAAAGAAGCAAGCTTGCTGGCGAGTGCACAAAGTAGAAACAACACAAGATTAGTGCTTTACCTGTTAATAATTTCAAAAGAACGCAAAAAAAAAATTAAATAATATAAATTTTTAAAGTTGCAAGAGATGAAATGCAAAACCCATTTTGGATTGCATGCCGGCCTGTCTTACTCGCTTTGATCACGTGATGTAGACGCTATTCTATTGGTTGTTCTTTACATGTAGTAGTCGCAGACATTGTACTCGAAGCGGTGTGCGTGTACGGCAGGCATCTCCTTCTTCATGTGCTGCATTATCAGCCGCGTCTCAACCTCTGATGGCGAGTTGATGCCAGAAATGTATGGCACGTACACGCGAGGCAGCTTGCGCGACTGTGCAAACAAGTCCATGATCTGGCCCAGGGTACTGGTTGCTGACGACCAGTCAGACCAGATCCAAAGCGAGTTGAGCTCGGCTGGTCGACGACCACTCTTGCCGTCATGTGCCTGGCGCGGAATTGCCTCCTTGACTCGCGACAGTAGCTTGCGCCGAGACGAAGAGGCAGGGCGCGGTGTTGCAGCTAGTCGTACCTCAAGCGTCGACAAGCTCTGAAAGGCACTAAGGATGCCTGATATGCCATGTACGGTCAGGGGAATAAATGGAATGCTCAGGTAGCGCAAGAGACGGGGATACTGTGAGTTGGATGTCTCTACTGCCTTGAGCAGCGACGACGCCAGCGAGTAGTCAATATCCTGTGGCTTGGTCAGAGGGTCGACATAGAGCGGATAGTTGAGATCGAGCACACGCAGCAATGGCAGTCGAGTTAAAAGGTAGTGCAAACTCTTGGGCGTAAAGCGCATGGACGGCATGTTGGGCAAGGGGATCAGGTTCCGGTGAATGTCAAACGAGTTGTTTGCCATCAGTTGCTCGTGTGTGGCAGAGTTGAATACGATCAGCTCGGACAGCTGCGGACAGCTGCTGGCCAGCAGTTGGACCAAGGTATCGTTGATATGAGCCAACTGCAGCCGCGACAGCTGCTGCCACCGCTCGAGAAACATACAGCCATACAGGGTGTTTTCTAGCGATGGATGGCCAACATCGGCATGGGCGGTAAGCACAAGGCGCCTCAGATTAGGGAAATGTCGAGCAGCAAGCGGGATGCCAAGCTTTCCAATCTCTTTGAAGCGCAATGTGAGCTCGCGGACCGAGGGCTTGCAAAAGGCCAGCTCGTCAGCATTGGCGTTGGCATCTGAGCCCTCTTCTTCGGGATAGGTGGATATAAAGTGCAGGGTTTTGTTCTCGGTGATCTTGTACAAGAGATCGGTAGAGTCGACGTTAAGGCGCAGATTGGTCGGGGCAGCCAAGTCAGTCAGCAGCACGGTTCGGATGACGGTAAAGACATAGTCGGGGTAGTTGGGCTCGCTGTTGATAGTCAGGCTCAGGTTGGTCAGGAGAAAGTTGGCGTGGGCCATGTAGCGCATCAGGCGCGAGCTGAGATTCAGCACGTCCATGTGGCGTTGCGACGCGCGAAAGACGACCGACTTTGGCTGCTGGCGACCCATGGAGTGGCACATCTCGCGAAAGTATCCGGTGTGGGTGTTGTAGGCAATGTATGATATCGATCCAAGGTTTGGAAAGTAGCGCTCGTAGTCGCGCGGCATCCAGATCTTATAGTCTAGCTCGTCGTCGAGACTGGTGATGTTGTTGATAATCTTTATCGTCGTCACTCGCGGCCAGCCCAGCTTGAGGGCGTTGCGAGCGACTCTGGGCAAGCGACGGGCGCCGGCGGGCACAGTCAGCAGCAGCACGTGTGTTGTGGCGGCCTTTGTCTCGTGGATGCGTAGGAACAAGGGCAGAGTACTGCGCGCCAACAGCTTGGTCAGGTCCAGCAAGGTGTATGCCTCTGCCTCGAGCTGCTCGCGGAACGCCGGCGGGCATGCCATCATATCCAGCTCAAACGGCAGGTTACACACCCCTTCTTCGAGTGACTCGGGCAGGCCCTTGTACTTTTCCAGCCTCGACACCTTGTCGACTCGGCCGCTGTGGCCAGAGCTGCTGCTGGTGTTGCTTCTGACTGTGCCGTGGCCGTCGCCGTCGTCATCATCGTCGTCTACGGCAGAGCTGTATGTCGACGAGCGATTTGTGTCTGCCGTGTAGCGCAACGTATCATGTCCAGTTTGGATGCCGCCATTACCAGTGATGCCGTTGGCAGGGCCGCTTCGCGACAATGTCAGCATATGTGCGTATTAAAAAAGAAAGAGAATAAATAAAAGAGAAAAATTTTGCTTTCATAGCTGGATAAAAACAGAGACAGACAGACACTGATGCAGATATCAGAGAAATGGGGGAAGGGTGAGTGTAGGATGTCGCCTGATGGTGAGAGACTTGAGAAAAAAAAGTACTCTCCTTGCATACCATGCTATGAATAGTATTTCTCAAGATTTGAATATCTATTTCAGGATCATGGATATATGCACTGGGATGCCACACTATTTGTTTTGCAAGGCGAGAACTTTTTCAAAAATTAAACATCTATTTCAGGAACACCTTATTTTGCAAAGAAGGCTTGGGCATTTTCAGCCAGTTGGCGACAAGCATCATCCAGCGACCAGCCATGTGCCTCTGATACCATGCCGATTGCCTGGTCAAGTGCCAGCGCCGCCGTACTCGCGTCATGGAGGTCGGACTCGACCAACACTCGGCTATGTGGCATGACTCGGATGCACTGCAATGTCTTTTGCAGATTCCGCCCGTTGACTAGGCGCGAGTAGCTGGCGTACACGCGCGCGCCCAGCTCGCCTCGCAGAAAGAGTTGCTGCAACATATCGGGTGACCCGCTATACGAGTGAAGCATGATGCGCGGTGGCAGGGTGCCTGCTGCCTCTGCCTCTCGCAGCACGTCAGCCAGCGCCCCAAATGCCCGCACGCAGTGCACTGAGACGGGGACGTCCAACTCGTGCGCAATGGCCAGCTGGGCCTTGAGGAGAGCTATTTGTGGCTCGAATGGGTACAGCTGGCCCGTGGCGGGGTTTCGTGCAGCCTTGTCGAGCCCACACTCCCCCACAATTCCGCCGTATTTTGTGACAAGAAGCTTGAGCTCACTACGCCACGTCTCGGGGATCTCGCCAGACTCGACCTGCTCGACAAACCAGGGATGCAGGCCAAACGCAGGGACTATTCTGTCGCCATACTCCTCTTTGAGCCGTGCTACGCTGCCCCAGTCTGAGTATCGCGTCGCCTGCACGCAGTAGGCGATATGCTTGTTGCTGCTGCTGTCAAGCACGCCAAGCGTTGCCGGCGTCTCGTGGATGTGACAGTGGACGTCAAACGTGCTCATATTGCGAATCTTTGAAGTTGATGATTGTACGTACAGACTAACACCTGGTCTCTCACTGAACAGCGAGCCCTGGCTCTAATACCGTACGCGGCTTTAATCTCTGAAGCGGGAATCCCCAGAGTTCTATAGAAAATTAGACAAATGGGACTATTAAGCTGCATTAGCGTTTCGCTTGGAACGGATGTTCCAAACGAGACAAGGTAAAGAAAAACCCATGAAATCCGTGCGCCCAACACGATGGATTGCTAGACCCTAGACTAAACAATCGATCCATTATGGCAAATTCAGTCTGCGGCGATCAGCGTCATTCTGGATAATTGGAGAAGACAAGACCACCATGCTCACGTTGTCTTGGCATTCCTGTGGTAGCATATCCAAGGGCTATAGTCCCCTCAACTTCGCTCTCTTTTCTCGCTGTCTTTATTATTTTTTAATGCAATTATTACAATGCCTGCTACTTTCACCCTCTTCAATAAAGGCGCATTTTCACAACGTGCGCTAGTATTTGATCGCGACTTTAAGAACCGGTCGGAAGCACTAGAAAACGCGGAACCACTGTACCTAGTAAACACCAAATGGAGCACCGTCGAGATACTGCACAACACAGTAACAGGCCCGAAAGCCCTACTGTCAGGGAACTATAAAGGATGGTTGAAACGCTCTGTCTCGCTCAATGGGTTTGGCTCGAATACACTGGCCAAGCGCACAGCGGTCGTAAGGTCGGGGTGGTCGTTTGTCGACTTTACGAGCAATGAGTTTACTTGGCGTGTGTCTGGCTGGAGCACGTCGTGGACGCTGACTGACGTCAACGGGTCGGTCGTAGCCAAGTTGACTCGTGCGACTCTCCACAGAAACAAGCTCGGGACCTTGGAGATTATGGAGGACGTACCTGAATCTCTGCTGGCCCTGATCCTTGTAACCTGCAAGCTTGTGCACCAGACCGTTGTGGATGGCGAACGAAGCTAGATTGATTATAATCACAACGAAGAAATCTACCCTGTCTTGCTGCTGCGGACTACAATTTAGCGGTCTCTCTTGCCTCTTCCACTTTTATAAACCAACCCTAATTCTAATTCCTATTCTAATTGCTTGCCATGTCCCGGTCCGTGCTGTCGCTGCGCCTACCCGCCTACTTGCAGACCAAACTCATTCAGAATGGCTATCACACGGTAGCTGACTTTGACGAGACCCCGCTGGCCGAAGACTTGGCGCAGTTCCTTACACAGCCAGAGGTGCGCAGCTTGGCATCGGCAGCTCAGGCGCAGCCATCCGCCCACTCTGCATGGTCCATACAGCAGCAAGCCCTGACGCGGAGCTACTTTTCGACACAGCTCGGCCAGCTGGATGCCCTGCTGGGAGGACGCGGCATCCCTCTAGGCTGTATCACAGAGGTTATTGGTGACGCAGGGAGCGGGCAAACTGAACTCTGCCTCCGCCTATGCCTTTCTGCCCGCCTGCCTGCTACTCAGGGCGGTCTTGGTGTTAATTCGGTGTATATTGACACTGTAGGCTCGTTCTCATACTGTGGAGCTGCACGAGCCGCCCATCGCCTGAGCGCGCTGCCATCTACACTAGCAACGAGTCTCCTTGACAGCATCCATGTATTTCGGGTATACGCGGCACACGAGTTAATGGCGCTGTTTTGCTCCTTTGACCAGATCGCTAGCCACATTGCTGGAGTTGGGCTGGTGGTGGTCAACACCGTGAGCTGGCCGTTTCTGGCCTCGTTCGCAAGCAACATTGCCCGCCGACAAGCGTTACACGCAGAGCTGTCACGTATGCTGTCGCAAGTCGCAACAAAGCACAAGGTTGCCATCGTATTAGTCAGCCAGGCGAAATCGCCCTTTGGCCGCTCCAACTTGCTCACTTCGTCGTCGATGGACGGCGACGTGTGGGCACGAGTAGCCGCCAACCGTATTTCGCTTCAGCGCCACTCCAATGGCTTCGATATTGCCTTGAGCGCATCGACCATGCATCCAACTGGCGAGGCCTTTGTCAGCGACCTCTAAGCCTGACTCCCCCTATCCCGGCTTTTTGTAATCTCCTGTCTCACGCTCGTCTGCGCTCTCTCTGACCCCTCATCTGCCCCTTTTCTCCGTATAAATATGTCCCCTCGGCTCCTCCCTACGTCGTTGCGCGCCCTTGCTACTCTCAATCGCCTCGCTACCACGCCTCGCCTCTTCATACCCAGTTAGCGTATCTTTCATCTGCAAACCATGTCTTCGTCTAAACCTGGTGCCGCCGCCGCCCCCGAAATCACAAAGTGGCACTCCAAGGACGGAGAGTTCCGTCGCCAAGTGTCGAGCTTCCGTAGCTTTGTCGAGGCAGACCCCAACGCCGAGTTCCCTGCCGAGGCCGGACGCTACCACCTCTACGTCAGCTATGCCTGTCCCTGGGCACACCGCACCCTTATCGTGCGCAAGCTCAAGGGACTCGACAGCCTCATTGGACTGTCCGTCGTACACTACCTGATGGGACCCAACGGCTGGGAGTTCTCGTCGCCCGACGACGTGCCAGGCGCGACGCTGGATGACGTCAACGGCGCCAAGTACGTCCGCGAAGTCTACTTCAAGGCCGAGCCCGAGTACTCTGCCCGCTTCACCGTCCCAATTCTGTGGGACAAGAAGAAGCAGACCATCGTCAACAACGAGAGCTCCGAGATTATCCGCATGTTCAACTCTGCCTTTGACGAGCTCCTGGCGCCAGAGTACCGCGGCATCACCTTTTACCCCGAGGAGCTGAGGCCGCAGATCGATGAGATTAATGAGTGGATTTATGATACCGTAAACAACGGCGTTTACAAGTCGGGCTTTGCGACTGCTCAGGCCGCCTACGAGAAGAACTGCAGGGCCCTCTTCCAGTCGCTTGAGCGCATCGAGGAGATCTTGTCAAAGAACGAGTTTCTGCTGGGCAAGCGTCTCACCGAAGCCGATCTCCGTCTGTTCACGACCATTGTCCGCTTTGACCCAGTGTACCATGGTCACTTCAAATGCAACCTAAAGCAGATTGCAACCGGCTACCCGAACATGTTGCGCTGGACTCGCGAAATCTACCAGCTGCCGGGTATCAAGGAGACCGTCAACATGGAGCACATCAAAAAGCACTACTATATGAGCCATACCCAGATCAACCCAACACAGGTTGTCCCACTCAGCAATGGACCCGACCTTGATGTGCCCGCTGTCAAGTCGGCTGCTCGGCCATACTAGCCAGTAGCTGAGATATTTATTTAAGAACATTCAAGTAGCAATAGTTGATGATAAAATCGTTATATGTTGAGTACACACACCTTTGCTTACAACAAGTGGCTCAGTCACAGTCCAGACTACATCAGGTCCCTCGTAGCATTCCTTAAAGGGGTCATCCTCGATATATATTGGCTGCTTTTCGCTGGAAAGTGTCTGGCAGCGAGCTCGCCAGCCTTTGTGCCCGCGTCCTCTGTTGTGGCCACGCAAAAACTCATAGTTGCAAACAAAGTCGCCAATCTTGTATCCAATAACCAGTAGTAGAATGCTTAACGCAAGCGAGATTGCCAGAAACCCTAGCTCGGTAGCGGCAAATCCAGCGACACTAGTGTTGCGCAGAGTGGCTTGAGCGGATAAGGTCGGATGCGAGGCATGAACCATATATCCATGACCATGGTACTCATGAGGATGATAGTAATGATGGCAATGGTGGTGGCGGTGCTTTGCCTGGCGAATGACCACAGCAGTTGTAGACACCTTGGTGGGCTGGTCCTTGTCCATGCTTGCGCTGCTGCCGAGTCTCCAGTACTCAATGATCACAGATACCATGCTCTGACGTACTGCAGTGCCATTTACAGGGCGCCTGGAGGCGTAGTAAGAGCGAGTAATGTCAACTGGTGGCATATTTTCTAGAAGAGATTTTGAAAGCTGGCGATTTTATCAGGTATACTCGGAGGGAAAGAGTGTTTGCAGTGGTATAAATAAAATAGTGAAACCAGCATTATTACCCCCCACACCTAGCCACGCGATTCGAAGCCATGCTCAATACAGGTTAATCTTTAGATGAACAGCAGCTTTTGCCAATAGCGGCAGCCGCGGCCAAAGTGCGAATGTGCTCGGGTGTGGTCTTGCAACAGCCCCCGACAATAAGAGCGCCGTTTTGCACCCACTCCATGGCGCTCTTGGCGTAGTCCGCAGGCGACACTTGCGTGCTAGCATCGCCCCACGCGTCGGCAGACCCCTGCCAGGTCTGCCCGTTCGGGTAGCACACGACTGGCACAGGCGACACGCGTGCTATGTTAGCTAGCAGCTCAGGAACAACATGCGTCGGAACGCAGTTTATGCCCACCGCGCACACACAGGGCGAGCTGGTGGCAGCCCTGACAGCATCCTCAATGGGCTCGCCAAGCACAGTCTGGTTAGTGGCGGGAGTAGTAAAGGCTATCCAGGCAGCAGGGAGCACAATATTGTCCCAGCAAAGCTGCTCCAGAGCGCGAACAATAGCAGTAGCCTCTTCTGCTGACGGTATGGTCTCCATCGCCAGCAAATCAATCTGGCCTCGCAGCTCGGTAGTATCCAGGCACCTCGCCAGCATTGAGAACCGACTTAGGTGGAACTCATAGACACCTTGCATAGTTAGCCCTTGGCCAAACTTGCCCGTATACTCGCTACAGTCACCCAGCGTCGCACCAACAGATCCTAGAGATACAGCAATGAGGGGCTTCTTCACATCCAGTCCAGCCTCTGCCTGGGCCTTTACGAACTGCGCACGGGCATCTACAGCCATGCCCACAGTCGCTGCCAGCAGGGCATCAGCCTCTGCCTCAGTCGCTGCTAGCCCAGCCGCGATGTAGCCGCCAGCCGATACCTGGGAAGTTGCCGTCGTTATGATATCAGCGCCAGCCTCCAAGTAGCGTCTGTGCGCGTCCCTGATAGCATTAGGCGCCCTGACGGCCACGCCTGACACCCACATCCCGCCTGACTGGTCCAGCTCTGGGTATTCGTCGGCAATCAACTGGCCGAACCCGCCATCGAGGATAACTGGGCGGCCCTCCAAGCGGGCGGCAGCGAGAAGCGGCCCAAGCGGGCAGGGTGCGGTTTGTAGCATTGTTGGGGTTGGTGGCAGAATTAGTAATCGAGAAGTAGAAAGCGACGATTTGGTCCCTGCATCTTTTCTCTGCGCGCAGGATACCGCAGCTTTCTACATTCTTCGACGTGTCCGACAGGCATGTCACAATTATGTGTCTGTCTCTAGCTAGATTATTTACTTTTATATATTTACCTTAACATAGGCCTCGTGCAAGACCTTGTGGAGAGGGGGGAGACC
>JANBQS010000385.1:0-19264 GCA_027577415.1 Coemansia sp. RSA 922
TTCAATATCTGTTTTTGGCTGTAAACCCAAACAATCCCTCCTCCTGTTTCGATTATGTATGCAGCAATTTCTTTTTTGGGCCGCCATCTGCTTTCTACAGCAGAGAGAGCATCTGGGCGGCAATGGACATGCATGCCCTATCTTGCCAACTTGGCAGTTGTTTGCAATGCGAGTTGCAACAATTCCCTCTCTTTTTTATTTCAGTGCACAGCTGATGTGCGTCTTCTCCAACTCCCTCTCTATCCACCTGCATTACCATGTATTAACGACAATCATACATCCCTACAATTGTTAATTAACATCATTCCCGTTTAAAAAAAAAACAAGACTACGCAACTAAACCAGCCAATACAGTTGCGCTAGTGGCCACAACTGTTTTTTTTTTTTTTGGGTGCGCTTGACTGCTATGTCAAAATACTTACTGGCGCTAAATCACATGTGCGTGCATTTTATTGTTGTCCCTATTTATTATTAAGATGTAGCGGCGCCTATGGATGTATCGGGATACCCCAAGGTCGAATTGCTAGCTACAGCAGAGAAGGAGTGCTGCTCGATTCTGCGCCTGTTTCCAGAGCAGTACTTGGGAATGAAGCTATCGCTCGTACGCGCTGGCCGCACCCTGCCCAAGGGCACGTTCAAAAAGCGCGACGCTCAAAAGCTATGTCGCGTCGACGTCAACAAAACAAGCAAGGTATTTGAGTGGTTCTGTAAGCTAGGGTGGATCCCACACGCATCTACTAGGCTCAACCACTCACACCAGCAGCCTGAAAACGGACAAGAGCAGCAACATCAACAAATGGACTTTTGTTAGTATTTTTTTGGCCAGTATGTTTGTTCACTGAACATATAGTGGTCGCTACTAACAATAATAATTCGTAATATATCAAAGGCATCAAGCATTATCTAGGGTAGTTGTATCTTGGTATACCACGGCGAGTACACTTGCCAATTGAATGAGCACAGCCGGCTAACTCGAAGCAATAAATCGACTACTTCCTTGTGGACGACCGCCATCGAGAACGACGATAGCGCGGCAGAAACAGCCTGCGAGTTGCTCTCCAGCCGTCTAGCCAGTACACCTGGCTCCTCGTCCTTGTCAAGCTCAGTCAGCATAAGCCTCCGCAGCTGCTTCTCCATTAAATGAAAGACTGGGTCGTCCTTAGCCAGAGTTTTGGGCACCAGACTGGCTACAACCTCTTCGCTCCCAGCCATACGCTGAACCGCATCAACAATGCGATCCATGGTAACGTCGTCGGCCTGCAAAATGCTCACTAGCTCGAGCGCATTTTGGCGCGACTTATCGCCAACACATACGCCTGACTTTAGAGTAAGCGCTTTGGTCAATGCGCACAATGCCGAGGCGCTGAGGAGTACTTGTAACTGGTTCTGCAGCAGCTGGATACGCTGCCGATCCAGCGCCCACGTCACCGGCGTATCCTCCACACTCAGCGCGGTGGGAGCAAAGCACATATCGAGAACCGCTTCCAAAAATACATGCTTTGCGGCGGCCCTGCACTGTCCGGATGGCTGGCGTGCTGCGGCGCTATGCATCCAAGCCGTCGTTTGCGCGAGAATCAGCTGGGTGTTGCCCTGGTACTTGGTCTCTAGCAATTGCGCCATCTTTGTCTGCTCATACTCGATGGCATGGAGGCGTAGCCACGGGCGAACTGTCGTATCGAGCTGATGGTTAAGCGCGTCCAGACGTATATTGCGTATTAGTTGCATGATCGCTTGTGTGATCTCCAGCAATTGTCCGACGCTGGACTTGGCCGCATCTGACAGAACTGCCGCACTATTGTCAACTTTCGCCTTGTGGATATCAGCAAGGAGCGAGTCAATAGAGTCATCTCGAATGGGTGCACATACGCTGCGAGCTG
The DNA here is from genome assembly GCA_027577415.1 of Coemansia sp. RSA 922. NCBI lineage: Eukaryota > Fungi > Kickxellomycota > Kickxellomycetes > Kickxellales > Kickxellaceae > Coemansia > Coemansia sp. RSA 922. The sequence goes on from JANBQS010000385.1 coordinate 1,878, forward strand.
TCAACAATACTAGCCGGAACTTTGCATGAACGTCCAGGGCCCCATTAGACAGCTGCGTTGTTATCCACTCGGGATCGAGCTCTCTGTCCAAGGTCTCGCGCTGCTGACTGCCCGGTGGAACTATTGTGCGCATATCTAATCGCAACTGTGTCAGAATGCCAACAACATGGTCGCTGTTTCCTAAGGCGATCTCTTGCTTGATGTGATCAAAGAACGCCTTGGTTACGGCTTGCTGCACTGCACCAACCAGGGTGTTGGTTGCCGCAGGCTCTAGTCGCAAGTCGGGATCTAATACTAGCTCGTGCGCAAGCTTGGCATCTTGTAGAGCAGTCGATGCAGTCAAGTCAAAGTTTCCTAGCACGCGGTCAACATCCTGGGATACTGGGTCTGAAATTGCTTTGGCTAGTACGGCTGATGGCTTTGAATTGACCTGTGCAGCCTCGCTGGTACTGCCACTAGCAGAGTCTGGCAATATGCCAGCTTCTTGCTCACTGAGATCGCCAGACTCGGCTGTTGCGCCGCCATGGCGAGAGTCTAAGTGCATTGCGCGTACTCCATTAACGACCGGAGATGGAATGGCGTTGTCAGCGCTCAGCTGCTCAGTCGGTGGAGCCAGGGAAGTTGATGGTGCCTGAGGATCGCTGTAACTTTGTCGAAGTTCACTCTGTTTCTGCAATAACGCTTCAACAGCATCGCCACCGCCCAGTGTCCGAATTTTATCCAACAGGTCCTCTCGTTGTCTCCGAATTCCCTCCCGCCATGTTTCGTCGCCCTCGCCCAGCGTTCTATGCTGCACCGACTGCCACAGCCGATCGAGTTCTAAATAATGGCGCTCCATAGTCAGCAAGAGTTTTTGGGCGTCCGAGCGCTTCCACAAGTCAAGCGCTGAATAAAAGGCCTCGAAGCTAGCCACACTGGTCTGCTGCTTTTGATACCAGCTCGTATGGTGGCTAATAAATGCAGCCGCAAACTGGGCATATGTCTGGGTCATAACCACGGCTGCTGATGCTACCATTGCGTCAAGATGCGAATTGTCAGTCACAAGTAACTGAGGATGGGCGGTGAACAGATGGCCTACAACAAACGTGCGTCCTGGCAGTTTATATGGCAAGCTAATGTCGGAGCCGCCTTTTCGCGCTGGACTGGTTTTGAGCAGTGCTTGCATTAGGGCTTCAGAGCCCAGGACTATGGCCGGATTCTGTATAAGTTGAGTGGCATCTTCGAATGACAGGCTTTTGAGCCTCTCTACAGTGACATTGGTACGCTGCCACATGTCGACTGGCCCGCTGAGTATGTGGCGTCGCCATGCTCGCTGAATAGTCACTGTGGCTTCAGCCTCGTCCCCTTGACTGGCCTCACTCTCCCTTGGTTTACTGATGTGCCGCCGCTTAGACAGCTGCTGACTATCAAGAGCTGCTGCTGTTGTCAAAGTAGCAGTTTGCTGTCGATCTGTCTGTTCGTTGCTAGTCGACGGTCTTCGCTTGAGCGTTGTTACTACATCGCCGCTGGAACTAGTCGTCGGCGTCGACTGTGTACTTTCGTTCTCGCCAGAGGCCGCTTCATTATCGCGCCAGTCGTTCATTAGTCGCAAAAATGTAAATTTAGAGTAAATTTGTGAGTCTCATTCAAAAGGAAGAAAGAAATTGCTGACAAAAATACTCTAGTGAACAAAAAGTGGAAAAAGGCATAGACTTTTGGATACTGACATTTTGTGATTACTAATGAGTAATATGTAGCCATCTGCCAGACCCATGTGCGTATCTCGTGGTTCAAAATAATATCAAAGCAAAAAGTATTTGGTTAGTTGTGACATGTATCCTAAATGGTTATTATTATAAGTCGCTTTGAAGCGCCGCAAAATGTCCTACTTTTCCAAAGAACAGGTTGGACTATAGCTAGCATCTCGCGCAATATCTTCTAGTGCTATCCCTGTAGTCTCTGGTATGGCCCAGTAAACCGATGTTATAGCAGCAACGACCAAGAATGAGTACAGCCAGAAAATAACAGGCAACGTCATGACAAATGCCAAGTGCAAGAACGACACAGTCCATATGTAAGAAAAGATCCAGTTGGATATGGCGGCAACTGCGCCTGCTCTGCTGCGCAACGCCTGGCTAAACATCTCTGACTGAATGACCCAAGGAATGCTGCCGAGTCCAAGCGAGAATGCGCCTAATGAAAATATAATCGATGCCACTGCTAGCCAACTGCCTGCTCTGCTACGCACAGTATCCATGGGACAGCTAGCTGAGAGCTGAGAGCTGCTCGATAGTAGTGATTCGTGCGATAGACAAAGGCCAGTTTGTGTTTCCCATCCACAGGCAGTGTCTAGCAAACAAGAGCCGCACCGTGTGTATCCATTGCAGCTGGATTTGTTTACTTGGTCAAATCCAGTAATCGCCACAAATGACCCGCCCAAGACGACTAGCCCTGCCGCCATAGCCATCGTCGAGATCAATAAGAGCCGTTTGCGTCCCAATCGGTCAATAATACCCAATGATGCAGCCGCGGCCAAGAATTGAACCAAGCCTAGTAGTATAATCGGTAGCTGAGATGCGTGGGTCTTGGTCAGTCCCAGGATTTTAAACAGATACACGGAAAAATACTGCAAGGCGCTAAATCCCGACGACTGTTTTGCCACTTGAAGCATACACGAAATTGCCAGTGCCTTTCGATTGCTGGCATTAAACAGCTGGCTGAATTTTGGCGACAGACCCTCTTCACTCTGTATCGCCTTTTTCAACGAGTCGGCTTGGCTAGTAATGTCTTCTTCAGATAGGAGCTTTGGATGATTTAGCTGTCGAATAACCGCTTTAGCCTCCTCGAATTTCCCGCGATATATCAGGTCACGGGGAGAATTTGGCACAAGCATGAATAGCAATGCTGCCAAGCACAAACAGAGCAAGCTGTTTATGATAAACGCACATGTGCTGCTATTCTCGCTAACATTGAGAACCATGATCAACGTGTATCCCACGGGCATCCCTAAGTTTATGGCAACCATGTTGAAGGTAATAAACAGACCTCGGAACTCCTTGGGCGACAACTCACCAATATAAACTGGTGCAATCATTGAGGATACTCCCAGCGCTACACCAATAACAGTTCGACCGACTATACACATGGTGTAGTTTGTGGATACTCCTACCAGCATGGACCCGGTAGCATATACTAGCGAGCTCATGAGAAGCATTGTTTTTCGACTATATCTGCTCGCTGCCACAATAAGCAGCACAAGACCTAATATTGCTCCTAAAGACGTGCTGGCACCCAAGTACTCTATCTGCAGGGCATCGAGTTTGTAGCGATCCTTCAGCTTCGGCAGCGTCCCCGAAATAGCCTAAAATCAATAGATGCTAATTAACAACTACTATTTATACGTACGCACGCAAGCTCAAAACGTGGTAGCATAATTATTATTGGTGCTGTGAGCAATAGTTACCGTTGTGTCTAGTCCGTAGAGTAATCCATATGAGGCGATAATAACAACGTAGTATGTTGTGCGTAGCAAGAACAGTTTTACAAAGTTCTGGATAGCCGGCATTGCGACGGACATGGAATAAATTATTAAAGAACAATACTATTTTCCAGGTATATAAAAGCAAGGGATATTGCCAAAGAAGGCAATTTTTATCCTGCTTCAGAGACAATATTTTGTCATGGCCGCCTTGCCTCACTCTAATGACTCGATTGAAGGTGCCAAGACGAGGCTACGCTTGAATACGCAGCCAGAAGACAGAGTAAAAGCAAATGACAGCAGACAGTTTGGCTGGCTGGCTGGCTGGCTTAAGGGCACAGGTGAAATGCCGGAGCAACTAATACATCCCTAAACCTGAACAAATGAGGCGGGTAAAAAAAGGGTATCTCGTTTCTTAGTTTCTAAGAATAACCCAATCCTAGTCGGGTGGCACCACTTGTCAATAGATGAATGTGACACTAGGTTCTTGCAAAGTTAAAAATGCGGCGTATACACAGCTCGTTTCTTCTCTTCCGAGTGAGCTCAATGTGTCAATGAAGCATTGACAACACAATTGCATGTACTTTTCTTTTGTCGCCTGCCACTACTAGTGCTCAAATAGAGACTACAGGCGAGACATGTGGCTGATGTTGCCAAACGACGAAATGAATAACAGAGTACTTGTCATGCAGTATTTGAAATACATACTTTATTGTCACCAAACACTAGCATTATAATCTATATCGGGGCCCAGCTTAGCTACCGCGATAAGTGGTGTATGAAAAGGGAGCCAGGTTAAGTGGGATGTGGTAGTGAGGCGCTGGCTGGTCGATCTCGAATGCGACATCGACAAAGGGGTAAAAGCTCTTCTCTCCGTGTAGGGCAAAGTAGGTCTTGGTATCAAAGCGCACAGTATACACGCCCGGAGCGAGAACATGGGTGGGCTCAAGCAGGGATGGGCAGCGGCCATCCTCATTAGTGACGCCACGAGCTATCACTGAGCTCTGTCCGGCAGACGCCGCAGTGGAGGTCGGTGCGTAGCTGATAGAGATAGGCACGCCGCGGGCAGGCAAGCCGCGGGCAGCATCGAGAACGTGCGAGGTGATAGGGCTAACTCCCATGGTTGATTATAGAGATATATGGAGGAAAAAGGGAACGAGTTTGGAAAAAAGGAAGATAACAGAGACAAGTGGCGGCGACGACGACGTAGTACCAATATTTGCCAGTGCGGCGAATATTGGCGCTGCTCCTGCTAAAATATGCGCGCGCTTTGTGGTTCGCCACTGCGACTCCATGGCGACTCAGCTCGCTTGGTTTAATGAAAACAGCAACGCTTTATTTTTTGGCTCTACTTTGCTTGGCACAATTCAAATCGTTCTTCTACTTTGTACCTACCTCAATTGACTATTAGGTTACTATCAAACGACTCCGCCACTATCATAAGCGCAGGCAGCTCAAATGAATTCGTCGTTACCAGACACAAATCGCGACACTCCGCAGGACGGATGTCTAAGCCCCGGTGCCTTGTCCAGTAGGACAGTTAGGTCGGTCAACAGAGAAGCACACGTACAACTGGCCCACGAGCAGCGCACTGCGATGCTAGAGAACTTTGACATGGAAGTAGAGGACAAGATTCGCTTAATGCGCGCCCAACTCGATGCAGACAAAATGGACTTGATTCTCAAGGCAGACTGCGACGTAGCACAGCTCCCAAAGTGCGTGCGCGATATGCCATTAGTGACGTTTTTACGCGAGTATGGTGGCGACGTGTCTGCCGCTGTACGTGGCGTACTGAAGATTGACGACAAGGGCAGAGAGACCATGGTGCCATTGCCGGAAACGCCGCTTGTCATCCGTGCTCGACGCAAAGTTGTAGCAAAGCCCACATAGCAACGGCGTTGTCCGTGTTGCTGTTTGAATTCATTTGCATGTATTCCATATCAAACATCGTCTCCATTCTCTCAAATTTTAAACTAGCATGATGTATGTATTGGCCTAGTCGACATAGAGATCCAAAAGACTAGTCGGTGGCTAAAATTCTCCTGCACCAGTTCTTCTCTCTTCGTTTTGGTACTCGGAGCTGGCATACTGAGAATCGTAGCGCGCTAGACTTTCGGGCTCACCACCTGCCGAGGCGTGTGCCATGTGCAGGTCTTGCAAGGCAAATGTGAACTCGCGCTCCTTTGCACGCTTAGATACCAATTTCTGTTCGGCGTCATTCACGCCGACCGATAGCGTGTCGAGCTCCTTCTCACAGACTGCTGACCACTTATCCAGCGATTCATAGATGGCCTGGAGGTCTTCCCGACGCACGTCACGTCCAACAACAAACTCAACCTCGACCAATCGGCGCTGCTGATCGAGCTTAGCCGACAACAGACCCTTGTAAATGGTGTCAATGACCAGGTCCTCCATCTGCTGCTCGTGTGCGCAGTCGAGCTCGCGGATCAGGTCGTCATATGGCAGGACCTTTGAGACTGAGGCAAGGCTCACCAAGGACAAATGCTTCAGTTTCTCTAGCTGCCGCTCCGTTAGTTCTGGTAGCTGCGCAGAGACGGCTACAGCTTGCAAAGAAAGAGCCAAAAAGAGTGAAATACGTGGCCTATTAGTTTCATTCCAATAAGGCGGGTCGGTGATAGACATGCAGTCTTTGTAGCGCCAATTGCGACTCACCTTTATAATCGCTGAGAGTGCCAAAGGAAAACAGCTCCAGCAGGTTCCAATACGCATTGGGCTGTTCCGACGCTGCGAGCTACACTTGTACAACCAAGAAGTGATGTTGTTAGAATACCAATTGGGAATGCTGCGCACAAAAAAAATTTGCAGTTACATTGACATTAGCCAAGGGGCGTACCTCGCGAGCCTTGGGCGAATCCAGCACCCGGCCAAAGTGGTAAATGCTCTCGTTTTCGAGCAGCTGCTGAATGACTTGAATAACCTCCGACTCTGTCGTTGCCATGTGTAGTGCGCTCAAGTATGTATCCATTTCGAATTGGTCACGGAAGAAATTTCTTTAGAATGTGGTCTCCAGCTATTAAGAAGAAAAAAAAATGGCGAAAGTAGAAAGAAGGTTTGTGCACTAAGCCTACTGGAGCCCAGTATGGGGGGGGGGGGACACAACCCAGATGACGTCGTTGCATTGGAGCCCTAGTTCGCTACCGTTGCCCTTTTGGCTTGTGCCGTTTTGACATTGGGAATAAAATTGCTCCACCCTCCGAATAGCAAGCGCCGCAGCCGAGTCGCATGTTGTCTGTAGCCGTTTGAGGCAATCATCTCCTTCATGTGCGCCATGAACAGCTTGCGAGAGTTTGCCGGAACGGCCACGTAGTCGAAATTTGGGCATATCAAGGCCAACAACAGCGCCCACTTGACCGCGATTTTAACATCAAAGTCGGAGTCGGAATTAATACGCCAGCAACGGAACCACTTGCCCATGGGTGGGTATTTTGCTATCACGTATGCAGGGAGGTTGTGTTTGGCAATGCTTCTGGGCAACGGGTCAAACGGTAAGACTTTGGAACATAGATGCGAGAGAAGTGGGAGAACTTTGACCAGCGCGATGACGTCCAAAACATGGATACGCGTATGCGTCAGTTCAAGGGCCTGAATACACTTGTGTTCGCCGAGTGTCGTCGTTATCGGCCCAAGTCTTGGATGGGACATCAGCGTAGTGAACTGTCGAACTGGTGCGTTTGGACCAATAGTTAACCCAAACTTCATGTATTCGAACTCCGAAGCGGATCTGGGCTCTGGTAGGTCATAGTTCCACCCTAGATTGACAGACTGGAGTCTCGGATGACTCGTGGGCGTAAATACCATGTTATCCCTAAGCACAGTAATCGTGTTTAAGGTCAGGTACATGTTCAGCCACTCGAATGTGGCAGCATTGCCCCGGAAAGGCGTGTCATCGCCAATAGAGCTCGCTAGTACGAGGCTCAGATACCGAAGACGGGGGAAGGGTAATGCGCCAGGAAATGTTGGCCCCATTGACGAATCCGTACACTGCCTGGTTCCAAGAATCAGCTTGTACAGGCAGGGGTACTGAACATAGCTGCCGTCGGCGTTTTGAATGAGACCAGTCATATTCTCGTTTCGCTGCAAATAAATGTTCAGGAATTGCAATGTCGGCGCGTTGTGCCGTGCCAAATGCACCATCGGCTCAAACTCAAATCCATTGACATCCATGTATACCAGGCGACGAATAGTAATCAAAGATGAGTCCAAGTATATCGGCCTACTAAGGTAGATAAACTCCATATCGCATATAGACTGGCAGATCTGCGAGGCTAGACTATTGAATTGCTGGCTCGGGAGACGTGTTTCGATGGAAATTTTGCGCGTTGACTTTAAACCTTTTGTACCATAGGCGCTATCTGCTTAATATGACGTACAAACGCGCGGATATTTGCCCCAATATCTTGCGGAGCAGTCACATCGTCTGCGGAATGCTCCGATTTACGAGCAAAGTCAAACTTGAAACACAGCGAACGAACCTTTGGAAACGTATAGTCGACGTAGGGCTTACGCAACAGCGCCTTGAGCGCGAGTCCATTGTAGATATGATCCTCGCCTAATTCGATACGCAGAATTTTGGCATTTAAGTGTGTAGGAAATTTACTACGGATGAGACAACCCAACCACGTAGATCCCACTACCCAGACTTTGTCAGACACTTTATCAATTTCCAAAGTGTGTTGTGTCCAACAACAGCGCAAGATAGCGACTGCACGAAAGCAATGGCAGACACTTAATAGCGGCAGTAGTAGGCCCACATGTCCTTTGGAGCCTTCAATGACCCTATCAAACTGCAGACGGCTCCTACCTACGACATGGCCTACAATGGATTCAATGATATGAAGTGGGAGTATCTGGATAAGTGGAACACGATGCATTTTGAGGGGGTGGCAGCAAGTAAGGAATAAAGCAGATGCAAATGAGTGAGACAATTAATTAAAAGGTAGCTATTCAACGAGCGCCGTACAAGTAAAATATCCATGTACAGAAATACAATTATGGACATTGAGAGCCGATGTCTTCCAATGTGTGGTTCCGGAAAGTTCGAATTAAGAATACAGGTCGCTGCGCCACTGGCCGCAGCCACTACCCCAACACATCACTATAGGTTGCCGACGCTTACGTGTACAACAATCGAGTGTATAAAAGGCTTGATTTGGCTCTGGCTCTCTCTTTCGTTGAACCACCATCGGTTTATAACAAAAAGTTTTATATCATTCATTTCTCTTTCCCTTTATATCTGCACTCAAGTGAAATATTTACAAACCCGAGCCAATCCACTACACAGGAGTAAGAATTTGACACAATGTATTTTGATGGATATTATGAAGAACTAAATGGTAAGGCGCTAATAGACGATATTATTCGCAGGATTAGCACCACAGAGGAGGGCGAAAATGTGGAGAACAAACCAATTTCTGCTGCACTTCCTACAATACTATTTGATTATAACAGTGTCTCAGTGGCTAATTCAATAGCGATAGCTGCTGGCACCACTCAGACATCCACACAGACGGTGCTACCAATGAATTCAAGTCGACGAAGCGTTGTTCGCAATGGTCTCTTACGCCATGGCTTTTCAGAATCGGCCATTACCGCATACTTTGACCAGTTCACTGACAGCACCAACTACACCTATGACTTTATGTGGGATGTTTGGGTGAAGTGGTGTGAAGAAAAAGGTGTAGAACATTGTCAAAGGGCTGATGTGAATTTAGAGGCCTATATTTTTGACAGTGGATGGGGAGAGACTCGCCAGCAGTCAGCAAGAGGTCATATTAAACTTGTCTGGTCGATTGTTGAGGGATGTCCACCGCCCCAAAAAGGCCTTAGTATGGTGAAGCGCAGTCGTAGCTAAAAGTTTCCATTTGTGGCAAATGTGTTTGCCTGATTTAATAGTATCATGTTCCTGTCGGTACTGAATAAATGAATTGCATGAAGTTTGTAAACAAGGCAAAGCAAATAATATTGTGTATATTGTGACATCATGAACATGTTGCAAATTCATTTATATAGTATCGGGTAGATTAGAAAATGAGTATATTTCTTGGACAATAACGTTGATGTTGCCTAGTATGCCAAAATAAAATATACTAGCAATGAATGCGCGAAGGGTCATCAAAACATTTATAGCAAATATGCTACTCCTCGGGCGTCTCGAGCGTATCGTGCAGCATGGTCATGCCAGTAGAGGGGCGGCCAAACCAAAAGCGCGTGGGCTCCATGGCAGCGGCGTTGATGGCCCTGAACATGGTGTGCATCACCCTCAGCATCATCCTCATGGCGTTCTGGGGCACGGGAGTCAGCTGGATGCCGTACTGGCAGCTCATAGGCGCAGACGGGATAACAGAGGCTCCCGCAGGTGGGACAGCGGCAGAGGTTCCAGAGACAGCAGCACCCGCTTCAGGCGCTCCAGCAGCAGCAGTTCCAGCATCAGAGGTTCCGGCAACAGAGACCCCCGCCCCAGTAATCGAGTCAACGGTGCACACGGGGAGGTACCACACGTCGCCAGACTGGACGACGTTCATCGACAGATGGGTGAACTTGTTCATCGTTGGATCAAACACCTCAGTGATCATGACGGGCGTAGTGGTATCAACGCTCGACACGCGGGACATGTCAAAGTACGAGATCAGGCGAGACAGCAGCGACTGAGTCAGCGAGCTCAGCATCTGGGACACTTGGGGCATCTGCGGCAGTTGGCCACTGGCGACATTGGCGACAGGAGTGTCGGCGACTTTTGGAGCAGGGCTGGTGGTGTCGCCGGCAGGCATGGGGCTGGTCTGAGCCAGAGCAGCGACGGCAAGGCAAGAGATGGCGGCAAAGGAGGTCTTCATGGTGAGTAGCTTTTTTGCTGTTGAAAAGTGTCGTTAGGTATAAAAAAGGCAGGCAAGTGCTGGTGCTGAATCTAAAAGCTGAATAGGGCAGAGCACGCCGTATTTATACTGACATTTCCAAACGGCATGGTCACAGGTAGAAAACATTTGCTGATATCCATCGTCGTGGCTTTATAGTTTGAACTGTGCTACTGCTATCATCGCGAAAAATGATCTTTCTGTGTGGAAGCTGCGGAGCTAGGTATCACTCGCAGATATTGGTGCCTACCCACAGTAAGCGCGAGAAATCGGTGACTGTGATATAGGCATTAGGGCAGCGATTCTCATTGCTTTAGACTCTGGATGACCAGAAATAATCGGGGCCACTAAGCAACTTTTATTGACAACTTGCGATCGACAGTCCAAGGTACCACATGAATACGCAATTGCTTACAAGTGTTGCAAAGAGCTATGTTAAACAAAAATATAACAGCTCGCGCTACTCTGGATATGCTACCAGCTCCAACTTTCGACCAATGCTTCCCTCTCCGCTGCCTGAATTGTTTTAATGCTGCGGATTTCGTTTCTCCATCCGCCAAATAACAAGCGCCGCAACCGAACTGCATATGGTCTAAATCCGTCAGTAGTAATCATCTCTTTCATATGCGCCATGAATAGCTCGTAATCCATTTCAACCACTGCAGCGTAGTCAAAATTAGGGCAAACCAACGCCAACAAAAGCACACAACGTACAGCGTTCTTGATATCATCAAGAGTGCGGATTAACAAGTGCCAGCAACGAAAACGCTTTCCTGTTAGAGCATGGTTTGCAATTACGTAGGCAGGTAACGCGTGTTTGGCAACTCTGTTGGGCCGTGGACCAAGAGTGGAAAACGAGGAGTGTAGATCTGACAGCAGAGGGAGTGCACTGACCAATGCAATGGCATCCCAGAGATTCAAGCGAAATGCTCCTAGATGTAGAACTTGGATGCAGGTATACTCGCCCAACATCAAGTGTACGGATCGAAGCCCAGATCCAACAAATGGGCCAAATAAGAATCGCACTGGAGCATTAGTACCAATGCTTAGTATAAACCGCAAATAGTCGGCATCCGATTCAAAGAGTCTTGGTTCAGATTCCACATCCAGTTGTACTTTGACGCACTGAAGTCTTGGGTGACTGACTGGTGTAAAAACCTTGTACTCTCGAAGGACCCTAAGTGTCGCAGGAGTCGGGGCAAGGGCAAGAGATGCCAGTATGGCCGCATTGCCCCTAAACACCGTATCGTCGCCAAAAGGGTACATATCTCCAATATCCAGTCGCCGGAGATTTGGAAATGGGACTGCACCAGGAAACACTGGCTGCTGCAACTCGTCTAATCCTTGTGGACCAGCTAACTTGAACGCGTGTAGGCAAGGGTACTGTATATAGCTGCCGTTGACGTTTTGGATGAGACCAGTCATGTCTATAGTCGCATCTACATCGATATCCAGAAGCTGTAGTGTCGAGGCATTACGTCGGGCCAGCTCCATTATCTGCTCACCACCGTCATTAAAGTCTATGGTCGTATATACCAGTTTGCACAGTCCACTTTGTCTCTGATCAATAATAACCGACTGATAATAGAACTCGTAGTCAATATTCGTCACACGTCGGCTGAGCTGCGCAACCAGGTTATCGAACCTCTGAGAAGGGAGCTGGCGTTGATTAAAGCCATGGAATAATGTCGTAATGCGAATTTCTTTCGTCATGGGTGTCAGCAGCCTAATCCGCCGCACAAACGCGCTAATGTTGGACTCGATATCAGATGATGCAGTCATATTGTCCGTTAGCTGCTCTTCCACTGACGGCATAGAAAACATGAAACTGATCGAGCGAACCTTTGGAAAGGTGCAGTTGACATAGGGCTCGCACGACAGTTCCTTCAACGCGTCCCCGCTGTAGATATCATGCACATTCAAGTTAATGGTCAGATCTTTGGCGTATAGGTGGGCAGGAAGACCGGTGTCTTTAACATAAGTCTGCAGCCAATACGGCCTGGGCCGATATTCATCCGAAATGGAAAGTCGCATCTTGTATACCCCGAAAAGATGCGTAAGTGTAGGCGACCAAAAACTGGCGCAAGTATCCAATAGCGGCATTAGCAGCCTCGCGTATTCCTCAGAGCCTTTGTAGACATGGTCAAACTTTAGACGGCTGCTACCTGCGACGTAGTCCACTATTAGCTCGATAATGTGGAGCGGGAGGATCTTAAAAGGAGACAAGAGATGCATTATCAACAATAAAGCTAAATAGACAACTAAACTTAGTCAAGCCCCCCTCCCTACAAAAATCTCGACGATATTGAAGTCGTTGTATTGGAGCCCTGTATGGGCACGATCTTAAGAAGAAAAAAAACACCCTATATAAAAATGGTGACATGCTCACATGCCCAGAGGTGTAGTAAATAGATGTGGCATATTTAAGCGCACATGTAACTGAAAAAAAAAAGTTGTGGTCTGGAGCCTAGTCGACGCCAAGTGTGTTCTTGAGCTTGACAACGAGCTTCCATTCTTCCATAGTCAAATCATCACGGAAACTCTCCTTGAGGACGTCAATGCTGTCGCGAGTAATTTGTGAGTAGAGCAGATCCTCCTCGTCAAAGTGGCGACCAAACTTCTTGTCGTGGCCTGGCACTATACTCTCAATGCGGATAGTGAAACCGGCACCGGCTTTGCCTTTACGGACAATATCAACTGGCTTGTCGTTAACCTTGATGCTGGTTACTTTGCCCAACGTGATAGGTCTGTGGACATGGGTCACAAGGTTTGTCTTCATTACACAGATAGGAGTTCCCAGGCGTAAGTGACCTTCCAAAATGTCGACACCAAGCAGGAGACCAGAGCGCGTATTGAAGACGTGTTCCTCGCTGATTATCTTCATGATACAAGGATAGATCGCCCGGTCTGCCAGTTCCTTGCGCTTCTGCTCCGCGATCCGAGAGTTGTGCGCCATGTAGTTGTCAACCAAGTGATAGATAATATCCGCCGAGTACACCAAGAGGCCAAGCTCCTTGGCCATTCTCTCGGCATCCTTGTCAAATTTAACGTCAAAGCAAAGCATAACCGCGTACTCCTTGGCACGCTCTAGCATGGCCGATGCGCGGGTAACGTCCTTCTTGTGAACGGGTCCAATGTTGATGCCCGACACAGGGATCTTGGACACACGCAATAATTCCAACAGGGCTTCAAGGGATCCCAGAGTAGAAGCCTGCACCCACACTCCGCGTCCAGACTTGTCAATGGCATCATCCAGCCAAGCCAGATCTGACATGAATTCGTCCATCAGCTCCTCCTCATCGTCGTCGGGACCAATTACCATCAGACGTGAGCCTGCAATGGCCTTCTCCAGACCAGGGGCATAGATCTTCACGCCCATAGCGGCCTTGATCGACTTGTGGTGGACATAGGCCGACTTGACGCGCATCTCGCGCATGGACTGAGGAGTAAGCAGGGCGCGCACATTGGTGACAATAGGACCGTCCATGCCACAAATAATGATCCGGTCACCCACGTGAAGCATTCCATTCGACATAATGACGTCGATCGTCGTACCCAGGCCCTCAATAACCTTGACTTCGAGCACAGTGCACTCCAGCTCAGAGAAATACATGAGCTGCTTAGACATGCGCTGCTGTGTAAGCGTGACCAACAAATCAAGCATGTCAGGAATGCCCTCGCCCGAGAAGGCTGAGGTGGGCACCAGCGACACGTACTTGGCAAAGTTCTTGTTCTTGTAGTGCAGCTCGGCGTTCAGGCCCTGCTCGGCAAACTCGACTTTGACTTGAGCGACTCGGTCCTCAAACAGGCTGACAGTACGATCTGGCTGATTCTTGAAAGTGTCGCGGAATGGGCTGTTGGGATGCTTGTTCCAACCATATATGCAATCAATCTTGTTGAGAGCAACGATAAAGGGCGTCTTGCGCTCGCGCAGCAGACGCAGCGACTCGAGGGTCTGAGGCTCAAGGCCGTGCATAATATCGACAACAAGAATAGCGATGTTACACATCGACGAGCCACGCGAGCGAAGGTTGGTGAACGACTCGTGCCCAGGCGTGTCGATAATCAACAAGCCAGGAATCTTGATGTCAATCTTGCTCGACGGATACATGGCAGCCGTCTTCTTCTCGATAGCATCGGCGGGGAAGAAAGTGGCACCGATCTGCTGCGTAATACCTCCAGCCTCTCCGCCTTGGACGTTGGTCTGGCGGATCTTGTCGAGGAGCTTGGTGTTATGCGAGACAGTGTAGTCGCCAAGCAATACGCGCGAGTTGCCATCAAGTGTGAAGCCAAAGTACTCTCCCTGACCGATCTCCTCAATGGCAAATACCCAAGAGTTGCTGCAAAGCGCTGCCCACGATTCCGGCGTGCGCTCAGCAGGACGCTTGTGCTCGAGACCAGTGAGTGGAGCAAAGGTGCACACTGCCTCACCAGAGATGGATATAGTGCTACCAGCAGCCGATTGAGAAACAGGGCCGACATGGAGCCCAATGGAGCGAGCAAGACGACGTAGCTGAAGCAAGAATTGCTCGTCCGAGCTGGACACTTCCCAGTGCTCCTCAGCAGCGGAGGCAGCCACAAAGGTGGTGCTGTCGCTTTCAATGACACCCGCAAGGAACTCCCTTCTGTGGTTCAATGAGGCGGACATGATAGCGTCGGGGATTCTCTTCTCGTCTGTCAAGGCGAACTCTTTAAGGAGAGCCTTACGAGTGTCCTCAGCGTCGGCACTGGGGATACCATTGGCACCACTGCCAAGCCAGACGCCAAAGAACCTAGCCGTCTCCAGCTCTTGGATGGACGTGGGGACAGACCCAAAGGCCCGGGTGATAGCGTCAGTGAAGGGCTGACTGGCGCTGGCGGAGAACTCGACACCATTCACGGGCTTGTACATCGAGCACAGATCGGCAGAAGCGCGGTCGGTGCGAACCAAGTCCAAGTACTCCAGAACCGTGCACTGCCACGTCAGCGGCTGCCACTCTGGCAGCGCAGCCAGTGCTAGCTCCTCGGACTCAAATTCGCCGTAGACTAGCTGACTCGGCTTGTTGGCAGCAGAGTCGATAGCAATCGACTTTGCAACGTACTTGGTTTCAG
This sequence comes from Coemansia sp. RSA 922, assembly GCA_027577415.1. Lineage (NCBI taxonomy): Eukaryota > Fungi > Kickxellomycota > Kickxellomycetes > Kickxellales > Kickxellaceae > Coemansia > Coemansia sp. RSA 922. The sequence goes on from JANBQS010000385.1 coordinate 17,295, forward strand.
TGACGCCATCGACCGTGCGGACGTCGCACTGGACGTAGGGCTTGTGGTTGATAGCCAGCACCAGGACGTGCTCACCGTTGCACACAAAGGAGTCAGCACCATCGCGCTGGTCAGGCACAACACGGTACAGCACTCCTTCTCCCTTGATCACCGACCCAGGCTGCACAACGCGAGGCGAGTTGTCGTCGCCCATCACTTGGTCTAGCTCAACAATGTCTTGCACATTGCGAGTGGAGCCGTCCCACATCAGGATAGGCGTGTCGCGGCCCCAGCACTTGCCAGTGTCGACGTGACCCAAGATACAGCAAATAGGCGAGCGCAGGTTGTCGGCAGAGCGGGCAGCCATGGCATTCTGGATACGCTTCTCACGACGTGCAGTTGCGGCCGCCTTGCGTGCAATTGCCTGCCTCTGCGTAGCGGTCAACTCCTCATCAGAGCTGCTCTCGTCCGAGTCATACTCTTCCGAGTCCACATCGTCTCTGGCATCAGCAAGGGCTTCCCAGTCATCGACTTCGTCATCATCCGACGTGGCTTCTTCTTCTTCAGCGGCCCTCAGCTTGGCCTCCTCTTCCTCGACAGCCCTCATCTTGGCTTCTTCTTCCTTTAGCCGCTTCTTCTCGGCCTCCACTTCGCAGCGTCTCTTCTCGGCCTCCTCTTTGCGACGCCTTTTCTCTGCGGCCCACTTCTGGCGCTCCTCGGCGTCGCGTTGGAACATGTCTTGGCGACTGACCTTGCTCTCGCCTGAAAGACCAGCAACCTGCACGCCCGAGGCCAGAATCGCCTTGAGCTGCTGCTCCCGCCGCGCATTAGCCTCCTTCTGCTTCTTGGTCAGTAGCTTGCCATCGCGCTTCAGCTGCTCCTTGCGCAGGCGATCAGCCTCGCGCTTGGCTTCGCGCTCGGCGGTCTGGATGGCCTCCTCTTCGGCGGCGAGACGCTCCTCCTCCTCGATACGCTTGAGTTCCTCCTCTTCCAGGCGCCTCAACTCTTCTTCCAGGCGGCGCTGCTCCTCAACCATCTTTTGCAGAGCAGCAATGGTTGTGCCCCTCTTGGTCCTCTTCTTCTTGTCGCCATTGGCAGTGGCAGGAGCGGGCGAGACAGCTTCGGCAGTGGGTGCAGCATCGACCTGGTCGGCAGCCTTCACAGCCTCATTATCCTTGCCAGTGACGTCCTCGTCCTTACCGGCACCTTTCTTGACAGCGGCAATCGTCATCGTGTCGAACAACGCCTCTAGCTCGTTAACCTCAGCTTCCCGCTTGGCCTTGATCTCGTCAGCTTTCTGCTTCTTTTCGAGCTTGGCCCTTTCTCTTCTTTCGCGCTCTTTCTGCTTTGCCGTTCTAAGTGTGCTGTTGGGCGCGTCCCCCAAGTCTCCCCCCGTTGCCGCAGTATCTTCAGTGATAGGTAAAAGGGATTTGGCCCTTTTATTGGTCTTGTTCTTCTTTCTCGCGCGCGAGATCATGCTCATGAAACCGCCGCCCTCCTCGTCCTCTGTGGGGCTAGTCTGAGCTTCAATGTTAGCGGCAGATGTGTAATCCAATAGGTCGTCGTCGGCCCAAATAGCATCTTTGGCGCGTCCCTTCTTGTTTGCCTGTTTATTCACCATGGTGGAGTAGAGTAAACAGTCCTTTTATTGGTCTGAACTGGTGGTGTATAACGATGTAAAGCTAGTAGCTCTCCCGAATATACTGTGCTATGTAAGGGTCCAAAGTACGAGTACTAGAACTAGATATTATAGCAAGAATTGAATAATTCAAATTTATGTGAAAAATGAGCTATAAAAAAGAATAGAAAATCGAAAGCACCAAAGAACTGAAAGTGTGTGTGTTTTTTTTAAGACTTTGAAGACCGCGTGCACAAGGCCAAAGAGTGCTTTGTCAGTCATGTGCGATTTGATCCGACCTAGTTTTGAGAGAATTTGTTATTAGAACTCGTTAAAAAAATACAAGGCAAAACCGGGCTATGGCGGGTTGAGC
>JANBQS010000386.1:0-19211 GCA_027577415.1 Coemansia sp. RSA 922
AAGTCGCTCTTGGAGCAGATCGCCGATATTGCCGACCCGCGCCCTAAAGGTACGTACATATTTATCTGAGCACGGACTTACACGGTCCATTTTTGCGCAATGCTCAACTTGAAGCTTAATAAGGTCGATGTTGGTTTCCTCTTTGAGATGTAGATTTCGACATTGAAAATGCCGGCGTGGACGACAATGCCTTTGTGCGTGCTGGATCAGAGTCGGAAGACGAAATATCCGACGATGAGGAACTGAAGCGTGACCATTACATTGACATGGGCAAGAGCACGCTACGCCGGAACCAGGGAATTGGGCAGATGGGTCCCAAGTATGTGGGATCGCGAGTAAGCCGCAAGGATCTGTACGACGGACTAGAGGACAGCGACGAGGACCTTGCTGAAGAGATGGCACCTGCCTCCAGCGACGACGACATGGAAAGTGATATCGGTAGTGACAGCGAAGAAGCCGAGAGCAATGATGACATCTCGGCACCAGTGCCTAAGCGCAACACAGCTGTGGACATGGACGACTCTGACAGCGATTCAGACAGCGAGGGCTCAGAGTCCGAGGCTGAAGTGGAAGATGTGGCGGCTGGGTCCCGCGATCGCATTCGTGACGAGATCAGGCGCCTGGAAGAAGGTGAGAAGGCCCTGCTAAAGACTATTACGCAGACAGCTCGCAGCGACGTCGAAAAGGGACAGCACGCAGTGAACCAAACGCGACTTTGGGAGGGAGCCCTAGATGCACGCATCCGCGTCCAGAAGTTGGTGACAGCAGCTAACGAGCTCCCGCAGTACGATCTATTCTCGAAGCTGGTAGAAGAAAGCTGCCTTGGAGACACAAGCGCTGCTGAGGAGGACAATTGCCTTGAGAACGCCCGCCAGTCTGTACGACTTTTGCTTGGATCTTTGGTTGACTTGCGCAGAGCTCTAGTGGCTCAAAGTCCTTCTGTCAAGCAGGCACAGCAAGAAGCGATCAGTGCTCAGGCTGGCAGCAAGCGCAATGCCATGCAGGCCCTCGATGACGAGGATGAGTTGGCTGCGACCTGGGGCGAGCTCGAGGAGCTTCGTGGGGAACTGCAGCCATATCGCGACGAGTCACTTGAGAAGTGGAGCAACAAGGTCCAGATCTCGTCCAGCGTTACGGCGACGAAAAAGTTCAAGGCGGTCAATCAAGGCATCATGCACCAAATCGGCCAAGCACTGGCTGGTAAAGATCGGTTGATCGAGCGTACTCAGCTGAAGCGGGCCGAATACAAGATCATTGGCAAAGCCGATGAGAAAGAAGACAACGACGAGTCCAAGAATTTGTCTGCCGCTGTGGACGCTCATCTCAAGGATCGCGATGTGGAGATATTCGACGACACAGACTTTTACCAGCAACTGTTGCGCGAGCTAATCGAAAGCCGCATGGTCGACTCTAACGACCCGACCTCGTCGCTTGGAGTTCGCTGGGCTGCTGTCAAGCAGCAATCGCGCGCCAAGAAGCGCACAATGGATAACAAGGCATCAAAGGGACGCAAGATCCGCTACCATGTCATAGAAAAGCTTCAGAGCTTTATGCCGCCCATCCCAGCTGGCACTTGGCACGAGGACATGGTCAACGAGCTGTTTTCGTCTCTGCTCGGTCAGAAGGTTCCTCAGTCGATTTTGGACGATGAGCTGGACACGTTTAACAGTGACCCGTCCAAGAAATCGGCATCTGAAAAGGCCCTTGGGCAAACGGGAGGTGTCAGCGTTGGCAGCCAGGGACTCCGTCTGTTTGGGTAGATTTCTAGACACTATTAATACATGCGAATGACAATATGCTAATTAGCCTAGCGTTTACTCGCTAAGTTGAAAAATGCGATCATTGTGTATGCCTCCTGCCCTTGCCAAGTGTTCTTTTTCACTAACTCTGCCAACTTTGTTTAGTCGAAAATTTGTATTATGCCAACCACAAATATCAAGGGTATCCAGGCACTGGCTGCCGACACAGCTCGGCACATTCAGTCGGCGTATGAAGCGCCGTCTATACTGCGGATTGTTCAAGCGCTTGTTAGGTATGATATGCACAATGTCAGCTAACACACACTTAGCCTAGTAACATCAATGTTACTCAGTGTAAGATTACCATTATCTCTTCTTTGTAGAAATGCTGCCGAGGCAAGCTCAACCAAAGTATCCGTTTCCATGGCTGCTGGTGGCCTAGAAAGTATAAAGGCAAGTATAGCATATGTATGTGACATGCCATGCGCAACCTTTTATCGCGCTTTCCTAAGCAACTAGTGGCCGAGTCGCTTGTAGGTGTCAGACAATGGATGTGGAATTGAGCAAAACAGTTTGAAGCTGCTAGCCCAGCATGGGTGCACGTCAAAGGCTACGTCAGTTGGTTGTGGAAATGCCCTGGCTGCAGTTCTGTCTGTTTCAGCTCAGCTAAAGATATGTACGCGTACCGTCAATGAAGATACAGCTACAATGCTAGTTCTGGATAGCAGCGGAAAAGTGGTAGACAGGACATTTATTGCTGGAAACCCGGGAACAACTGTCACCGTTTTGCAGCCGCTAAGCAAGCTACCTGTACGCTATGAGATTGCAAAGTCACAAAGTGCGCGGAATAAGAGAGATGTTCGCGACTGGCTGACCTCGTATTACTTGGCTAATTATTACATCGGCATAACATTGGCTTTTGTTGGTGCGAACCAGGGGCCACAGATCCGAAGCACTGGTTTGTCTCATTTAAGCTCTTTGTCGCTGAATGGTGCGGTGATGAGTATTTGCGGAGCTAGCTGCGCAGCTAGCATTGTCGAAGTAAAGTACCCGAACGCGCGTCAGCCCAGCAGCACGCCAAGGACAATTAAGCATGAGCAGTTGGATGGCGTATCGTTTGAAGGCATATTCTGTAAACCAGGAGCTGGTAAGTACAGAACATGTAGAACATTGGCACTAAAACCGAACCAAAGGGAAAAATAAGCTAAATTGTTGTTATAGAGATCATCAACGAGTCAAGGCTTCCAAAATTTGGCATCTCCATCAATGGCGCTGTCTGCAAGACTGACGTACTCCCAGGCTTGCTGGAGCGACTGTTGGCCACGTATCCGACGACTTTAGGCGGAAAGGCTGATCAACACTTTGTTGGTATCTTAAACGTAGTCGTCCCATTAACCAAACTGGACGTCAGCTTGAGGGAGACATTGATTCTGCGCCAATTTGAGGTTGAGTATATCGAGGCGGCAATAGTCGAGCAGGTTATTTCAGTTCTACAGCGGCATTCAAATCTAGCAGGGTTGAGCATTGTGCGCCCTCCCGTAGCTCACAAATCCAAGCCGCCAGCTCAGCCTATTCTGGGCTCGGCGCAATGGTCTGTAAACAGGCGCGATATTGTGCAACCCGATGGATCGACTCAGCCAAGTCGCAAGCGAAAGGGCAAGCAGCAACAAAATATAAACTACCAGTGTTCTGACCAGCGCCCAAAGATGCCACGGCCATGGCCACAGTCTCAGCTACAGCCACCACCCAACAGCATTGTGGCGCCCGAGAGAATAACCAAATCGATGCTCAGTCATACACCTTGCTTGGATACTACGGATATTCCAAGGGCTTCCTGGACATCTCACTCGCCTGACCTTGACAGCATTTTGAGCAGCAGCCAAACTGGAAGGGTCCTGTGCATTTTGTTGAACAATGGCACAGTTTCCTCAGCAAGCACGTACAAGTCATTGCAAGCGGACCATGCCAATAAAGCGTCTGTTTACTTGATTTGGATGAATGGCACCCTGCTAGCCTTGGACGCCCACTGCTTGCAGCCGTCTCCGGATCTTACTTACTCTGACACAATCCAGATCCAGCCCGAGTTCAAGTCACGTGTATACATGGCCTTAATCCACCATCACCAAACGCTGATCTAGCGATCCAGCTCTCGCAGATAAAGCAGGCAAACTTGCTAAGCAATGTTGGCAGTCCAGGAAAAAAATTGCAATCGTCTCTCAGTTTGTCTTTTTCTCATTGCAATTTGTTTTTCCTCTCGTTATAAAAAAATCGGTTCAAACGGCAGGACGACGAGTTAGCAATGTTTACACGGACCGCGGCATTAAGGAGAGCTCAGCGGGTGGCAGCCCGCGGATTCAACACTAGCACCGTTGGTTACGAGAGCAGTGTTCGCGCAGGAGTTTTATTGCAGCGCGATCCGATTGTAACGCAGCCAGCTGGCAAGTTTGAGGAGGCAACAGACCGGTACTTTGACTGGCTCCAGTTCACATCAGCGGATCGGTTTCCACGCGACTTCTTTTTCAAAAAGGGCAGCACGGCCGAGTCAAAGTGGATGGAGCAGGAAGATATCCGAGCCAGCGAGTGGTTTTTCGACGCTGCTAGCAAGCCCGTAGTAAAATCGGTCAAGCGAGTTATCCACGAGGACGATATGATTGAGAAGAGTGAGGCGTCAAAGCCAATTGTGATCCATTCGCGCGAGACCGAGGCAGACACAACTGGTAACGAGCAGTCACTGGAGCGCAAACTGGACCGTACGCTGTACTTGGTGGTAAAGGACGCTCAGGGAGAGTGGATGTTGCCTCAGGGCAAAGTCAATGACGAGGAGCTGCTGCATGAGGCGGCCCGGCGCAACTTGAAGGAGATGTGCGGCGGTAAGATGAGCGTATGGATGGTGGGGAATGGCCCAGTTGGACATTCGAAGAGCGGAGAAGCGAGCACGTTCTATATCAAGGGCCATATTCTTGCGGGCCAGGCTAAAGCTAATGAGGAGCTGGCGTCAGAGTTCAAGTGGATCACGCGAGAGGAAGTCGAGAAGACTGTCTCGGCGGAATACTGGTTGGCTGTGAAGGACATGCTATCAACTATCTGAGAGATTGAAGGCAAAATACAGTTTATCTTCAATTGTTTTTCAAGAGTTTGAGGTATAAAATATACAACGCGAGGTTAAAATATAGGTTTTAAAGGCAACTGGCTTGCCTATCACTTCTAAGAGTTTATTACAGGGTGGAATATTACGAAAAAGTACACTTGTAGTATTTGGCTGTACACGTCTGCCAATGCTACCAATCGTGTGATAGGGGCCACGGTCTTGATATATATTTATTCAATACAACGAATGTTGAATACCAACTAACACATGTCTCCTATGAACTCAAATAATAGCATTAAAGCAGCCAAAGCGTTGATTTGCTTTGAAGAAAGAAAGCAACTGACTGGCCAACATGCATTTTATTGCACAATTTCCCACTCCAGCTGCAAATTGGGAGAAGTGCAAAAAAAAGCCAAGTCCCGGGATTCATTAGAGTAAAAGAAAGTGCAATAAAACATCCAGAGTGTTGACTTGCTTTGCAGACAGAAAACAGCTGAGCTTTGAACCTAAGGGCTGTTTTTTTCCTGCTTCATAGTGTTTCACAGCAGGAATAGTGAAGGAATTGCTTGCCTGGCTATCCTTGTACCAAAAGAAGACAGTGAGTGTTTTTCTTTTTCTACCTTAGTTTATCCATCCTTTACATTTTTATAACAGCCTCTACACATCACTTGTCCCTATTCACCTTTGTCTTCATCTAATTTCATCACAAATACCACATGCTAATGTGTAAACGTATATGTAGAATTAAGGAATGACTGCCTTGTTAAGACTACTGGTGGTTCTATGTATTCTGATCAGATTATAAAGAAGGCTGATGAATATCTATTTAAAGAATGTGTAGCAGAAACAGGCTATGGCTATTTTGTTATTGGCATTGAACTGGGTGAATTGACACACATTGGTAATGTTATAGGCCAAGTTAAAGATGCAGATGATAAAGGCAACATCTATATATTTAAAGGCTTCAAATATTATATAGTTAAATACATGGAGCAGTTGGAGAATAGAGGAGAAACACTTTTCTATAATGTTGCGTATTGTTAGCAAAGAATCTGTGAATGGATGCCATTCAAATGCAAATGTGCCAATTTGATAAAACTAAGGATAAGAGAGAGTCTTGTTTAGTAAACATAAATATACTTTTATTTTATATTGTTTATAATGCACCTTGAGCCACACTTTTTGTTCTGATTCATCAATTGGTTAATCTAATTGGACCTGCATGACATAGAGGCTATCTAGTTATTAGAAATTATCAGTTATTGTTTCTTAATGCAGTAATTCACAATATAGGAGCACTTTTGTAAGCATTTTATTACATGTGAAATCAGGTTGACAGTTGTTACTGTTAGTAGTGTTCTGAGTGACTTGGTTGCTTGTAATATTTTGTATACTTGTTTGTTCTTGTGTTCTTGAGTTTTGTGCATTAATTGCACTTCTTGTTTGATTAGTCCTATTGTTGAGAGGTGGAAAATAGTTATCTGTGTGGATGGGATTCCCAACCACTGTCTTGGCACCTTATAGAGAAATTAATCAAGTTTTTTTTAGTAATTTTCCTTGGGGGACATCTTGATACCTGAAAATACCAATTTACTTTCTAAATGTTGTTGTGATTTTAGTAATTAGCAATACAGGTGATACTTTGAGCACTATTAAGCTAATAGTAGCATATAAATACTCCAGTGTCTGCAAAACTATAGTTATTTTTAAAAGGTCCCTTGTCACCCAAGATCCCCTTAAGTTCTGCCTTTTTTGTGTAATCCAATTTTGTTGTATTAAGACACAAATTCTCTACAGAAGTAGAGAATAAATACCTAAACACAGAAAACCATTCCACTCAAAAAATTCGGAACCCTACACTTTGCTCTCCACTATGAAATTTCTGGATACTCTTTAGTTATTACGACTTTTGCACAGATGTGCTTGACCCTCAAACCATTAGATGTGATGCTTACAATGCCTGATAATTCCACTTCATTGCTCCCCAGCAGCAATAACATATCTTCCATGTCCAGCAGGTTTGCACTAACTGTGTTTACCATGCCAAAAGAGTGTAAGGGTGGGGTCACCAGATCTAGTAAATGTCTCTCTCCATTCACCACCAGGGAGTATTTTCAGGTATCACCAAATGTTCTAATCCAGTCCAACCCCAGTATGAATGGGGCTGAGATAGGTGCAACTAAAAAGTTTACATCTATCCACACATGTGGCACCACCTCCCCATGAATGGACACTGACACTGAAGCTTAGCCTAACTCATGGCCCTTTGCATCCAGCAACATAATTGGTGCAGAGAGTGCACATTTGTCCAGATGGAGGCATTCTACTGTTGCAGGACTCACAAAATTTCTGTTGGCACCTGAATCAAGCATTGCCAACATTGTGGTCCCTGCTGCAATGAACTGCACACACATCTTTCTCTCAAGGCCAGAGGGAGTACCATTATGTATTGACAAAATCTTGAAGCAAATAGTACTCAACTGAGGGTGGCTTGGCCTGGTGGCCACCCTCACTGGGCTTTTCCCTTATCTGATGGACACACACTCATCTTGTATGCCTTGTCCCCACACAGCAAACAGATGCCACCATCAGCATGTTGGCATACTACTGCTTTGGATAGGCCTGATTTGGCCACTATGTGGCCAATCATGGCACCAAAGCCACTGCATGGGGACCATTTAGGTGTGGTTGCTGCTGGCTGTTCTGCTGCCTTGCTCGCACCTGCAATGGTGATGCCCTTGTTGTAGGTTTGTTTATGGCTGTTAGTCATGAGAAACCTGCCAAACCCTATGACATCCACGTCCATCACTGAGGCCCTGCTGGATGAGAGGTGTGTGTGTACCTCATCCTCAATGACATGCATCATCTGCTTGAGCATTTTGTCCTTCTCTATCAGTCAGACAACTTTGTGGAGTGCTGGCAGCATCTTTGCATGGTAGAACCCCTTTGCAATAGTGCTGTTTTAGATTTACAGTATGCACACCTGTTGCATGAACTGATCATTGAATTCCTTCATGGGTCTGTCCAGCTTGAGGTTGTGCCAGTCATAGCTGATCCCAAACTGTGAGTTCCCACCATGGCACTCCTTGATGATGTAGCATTGCAGCATATCCCATGAGGGGTCTAGTTGGAAACATTCATACCAATGCACATAGTCTGCATTGATGCCCTGTTCAAGTGTGCTCAATGCTGGCACCATCAAGGCTTGGTCCCCAGTTTGCATGGTTTAGCTCACTACTGGTAACTTATTGTTCTGCCATGCTCTTAGAAGTTACCATGTGTAATACTAAAAGATATAATTTGATAATCTAAAGAGAAGGTAAAGAGTTCTATTTTGCCAATAATAATAACTTCCTTTAATACTATACTATTTGCAGTCTAAGCCACATCCCTTGTCCCAAATCATTGATGAAAAGATCATGATTAGTTCTGTGTGACATTCCAGCTATGCTGCAGTATGCTGTACAGAGATGGAAATATATTTGCATTCATTGAAGTATGTCACCTATATAGTACTTGAAAATTAATAAATGAATAATATCAAACAACCTTACCTGGTGGGGACCTATTGTAAGACCTGTGAGCCTCAGTCACCCCCAGAATCCAGTTTACATGGGTTTATATTGGTGCTAATATTTTAAACTAGATGAAAGGTAATTTCATGGGCCACAGAACAACAATGTTGTGTTATACTGATACTGCTTTAATTATGAGGGCCATCTTGATATCTGACATTTAGAACATCCTTTTTGCAAAACAGTAATGGTTTCAGTAACTTGCCATTTAAAACCATTTGGGCTTTATTTATAATAGAAAAATGAGATACATGTGGCTAAAAAAAGTCTACAACTTTATAAGGCATTATCAATCAGCCAAGCTCCCCCTCATGTTCCACCTTTTGGAAAAATAAGATGATACCTCTATGTCATGCTGTTAGCATGTGATACATGGACCAATCATCAGGAGGGAATGCAGAACTTGGGCAGTTAAGGATCATCCTCCTGCAGTAGCATAGAGGGTCAAGCATATCTGTGCAAATGTCCAAATAACTAAAGAATATCCTGATACTTCTTCATAGGGGGACATCTTGATACCTGAAATTACCAACTTTCTTTCTAAACGTGGCTGTGATTTCAGTAATTCGTGATTCAGGTGATATTTTAAACATTATTAGGTTTCTAGCAGCATGAAAAGACATGAGTGGCTACAAAAACTATAGTTTTTTTAAAAGGTTCCTTGTCACCCAAGGTCCCCTCAGGTTCTGCCTTTTTTTGGGTAATCCTATTTTGCTGTGTTTGGGTACATATTATCTACTTCTGTAGAGAATTTGTGTCTAAATATGACAAAATTGGATTACACAAAAATGGCAGAACTTAAGGGGATCTTGGGTGACAAGGGACCTTTTAAAAATAACTATAGTTTTGCAGACACTGGAGTATTTATATGCTACTATTAGCTTAATAGTGCTCAAAGTATCACCTGTATTGCTAATTACTAAAATCACAACAACATTTAGAAAGTAAATTGGTATTTTCAGGTATCAAGATGTCCCCCAGTATTTATGTGTAATACATCTTGTATCCCAATTTCCAGTACTTGTACAAGAATACCCAGATGATATGATACTATATAAAATAAGTTTTTCTAGTTGTGTGCCATTCCTGGGCTAATAAATATGAAGATGTTCTATCATTAATTGTGTGCTTAACAAGGTATACATGTGTAACTACTATCTATTATTTAAGCCTTAACTGTTCCAGATACAATTGTTTATTGAGAAAGGAAAAAATACAATAATTAAATAAAACTATAGGTCATTAAATTTCAGGAAACTACTGGTAAGAAAGTGATATGCAATAGTTAGTACTAAGCCTATGGTAATGCTGATAGCAGGAATCTCAATCTACATTCATTATGATCAAGCTTAGAAAGGCGGACACTCTTGTCTACCATTCAATGGTAACAATCTAAATTGTTGTCTGATCTAATCAAAATGGCCATATTAAATTGTAACGCCCATTTGCATTTCTCCTTACATTCCTTAACAGCTCAATAAATCTTTCATCTCCCTCTAGTGTAGGGAAATTATTTAATAGGCGAATTGCTACAACAGTTTTTTCTGGTTGGGAGCCATTGAAGAATTGTGAAGCAAACCCCTCTGCTTTTCCTAGGGGCATAGATGTAGATGGAAAATCTCCTGCTACAAGTTGAGCAAGCATTTCACTCTGCACTATTTTTCCTTCAGCCTCATTAATGGAGCACAGTAAAATTCCATTACTATCAAGTTCAGCTTTTTGGGCAGGGGTGCGCTCTACTCCATCATACGAATAATCCATTAGGCAGTAGTAGGTTGGATGCTGTTTAAATCAGAGAGCAGTTGGCTTAGGCTAGAGTGAGAATGTACTGTCAGCAATATCAAATGGGTGTGTGTGTGAAGAATAAAGAAGGGAGAGAGGAGAAATGTAAATTTATGCCTTGTTTTTATACCCCATCCAACTACTTTTCCCTAGCACTTTATGTCCAGTTCTGAGCAGAATTGCAAAAGTGGAAATATACAATTCAGAAACAAAATCTACATGTTTTCCTTTTCCCACCAACTGCCATTTCATCTTTTGTCAGCTGGTGCTCTTTTGCCAAAGATTATTGCTGGTATGAGAATACATTGCTGTCTCCATTTCTCAATACTCATCTATCCAGAAACAATCAATGCTGGCACATTTCTGATTACATTCCTTTCTGCTATGCAATCTCGTAATATGTCATCATGTGCTTGTTCTTTTTGAAAAGGCAATCACGGGCTAAGCCAGAAATGGATGCCCAATCTTTGGCAAATGGGAGAACCCCATGAAGCCATTGTAAGAATGCAATGATTTCCATCCTTCTGTCTTTAGAATATCTTCATGGTTTTATTGGAATAGTGCTATAGCCAATAAATATTATGCCACTAATAATAACTGTCTGTCATCAATTAGCATATTGGAATAGGTGGTAGGTTGTACAAAAAGAGACAATAAAGGCAACTGTTATGCCAATATGATTACTATTGACGCTACATATTCTATCAGTACATGTATGTAATTAGACCACTGGTACCTAACACTGAGTGTTGAAATGGTTGAACAGTAGTTTCTAATGAGAACTGCCACATGTTTGTTCATGCTGTAGGATTTCGGCGTTCAGCAACGACATCTGACATTATTTATTGTTGCCTAATTTCTACGGCTATGATCAACGGCTCCTCGATCATAAGCAGTAGCACCATTACTGCCCCATGGACCATTTACCCCTATATAAGGGTCCCCGCACCAGCAACCACAGATGAGTTAGGCAATCACCTTTTATCTTTATTACTTTTTATTTACTAAAATACAAAGACGTAAGGACTGGTGAACTTAGGCGTTAGCTGCAAACAACTCGCATACTACAAACCTACACATGCACTAGGTAAGAGTTATTAAATGTAAAACCGTGTATTTGCCACTATAGCGAATTAAGCAGAACTACAAGTAGTGTATACATATAATAATCTATATATGATGGTTATATATATTATACACCAATATATGTTTACTGGATAACATTGTTTATTTCAGGTAGCACAAACTACATAAAATTAAAACTAAACTATATAGGTCATTAAAATATTAGAAAAGTGTGGCAGGCATAATATCAATGTTTGCCAGTTGGTTCTGAGACTATGATGAAGAATTTACACCAAGAATCATATCAAGTTCATCTTTGTCCTTGGCCCACATTAATGTGAACTCACCATCTTCTTTGGCCTTAGTCCACATTAACACCTTAAGAAGGTCAGCATTGGTTTCATATACAGGCTTCTTATTGTCAAGTCGGATTGCAACAACAGTAGTTGTACAAGTATTTGCATTTATTCTACCAGGAGCATAATCAATTCCCTTTACTATTGTCATTAAAGGGCAAGTTATACCTTTTTCTAAGCATATATCACCAAAGGCTTTACTAGCTGCTAATCCAGCCTCCCTACTTGCACTTGCCATCATAAGCCCATTATAGAAAAGATCAGGGCGTTCAGCTATTCTATCCAGTATGGTCATAATCACTTAATATTTGCTAGTAGTATTTGGTTGGTGGATAGCTGAATATATGAGAATAATGTGTGTGAAGAATGTGGAGTAGAGGGGCCAAGCTTGGGAATTGGGGCTGATTTTATACCTCTTTTCCACTGTATTTTCCCCAGCACATTCATGTACTTGTGAAAGTGGATTCAATTTGGAAATATTACAAGAAGCTGTCCAATCAACACTTTCTTTTCTTTCCACTATAGCAATTATCACATGGTATGTCTGATGATCACCTTTAGCCAAAGAATATCATGGTATTGTAAGCCGTTTCTTGTCTCTATTTGTCGACATTCACAGTACATTGCCCCCAACAGCATCCTTTAATAAGATATTTAAATACGGATATTATCATGTGAGTATCCTTTCAGGAAAGGCAGTCATGGGTTTTGCACAGCAATGACTGCCAAGCTTTTTTGGAAAGGGTGGTGTATTAATTGCCAGTCAGGAGCCACAATTGCCATACATCATGTGTTCACACATGATCTTCCAATCTAATCACTATTTGTTATGTAGGTGGCTTGTGATAATTTTTATGCCACAAGAGCAAACCCCAATTCAATGGGATCATCAAAAACAACAGAGGATATAAACCTCCTTACTCCTTTACACTACATTCTTACTTTTTATTATTATACCAAAGCTGGGTATAGTATCTGGGGCACTTACAGACCAATTCATAACATTGCAAGCAATATTACAATCAGCGGGGATCTAGTTAGTATCTAATTATTCAATAGATAACTAAAAGTGACTAACATTAAACAGCGTTCTCAATAGTATTAGTCGTATGTTTATTGGATTAAACTCTACTCTTTGGTTTTACAAATTCTCTTTACAATTATTTATTATTTTAACGTTACAATATACCAAAATATCCAGTTAATGTTCTTTCAGTAATACATGCTGGCATAAGAGGAAATAGCCTATAGTGGTTTATATAGTCTCTGGTGTATGATGTTCTGCAATATCTTGGACCCACTGTTCCTGAGTGGTCAGTGTTGATTCGTAGAGATAAGGACCAACAAATATAGACTCGCGGTAGTGGCCAGGCTCAGATAGTTGGTAAATGTCAGTGTCCTTGTGCAAGGTCCAATACCAACGTATAACACGCTGAACAGGTGGCAGCATGACAAACACCAAGAGGTCAAACATTGCTTGCAGTGGGCCAACCACAGCAGAAGTTGCCCAGATAATAGCTGTGGTACGGTTGTGGCTCAGATGCAGCGTCTGGACCCAGTAGACAACCAAAGCAGGTGAGTAAAATAGAATCGGGCTGAGTGGGTATAGTAGCAAAATACGGGCCTTACGACGCATGCGGTGCTCCAATGTGCGCATGACGTCCGTAGATAGAGAGCTAGAGGGGTTGTTCTGAGAGGGCACTTGCCGACGCAGACGAATAATGACTCTGACAATGACCAAGGCAAAGTTGAGCAACTGAGCCAGAACCCAAAGGTAGAATCCAAAGACCATATAGAGTATATCCTTTGTCTGCGAGCCAAACGACCACTGTGGGTACATAAACACAGGGTGGAAGCGCGCGGGGGCAAAGAACAATGGACAGGCGAGAACAAAGGCCAGGGCCACGGAGCTTTTGACGTAATGGCGGAGAATCCAGCGCAGCGGCTTGTTGCAGGCAAACCAGTGGAGAAAATTGCTTTGCAGGTCGAGTGCTATGCGGCTGACCAAGAACGAGTTGAGCAGTTGGAAAAAGTAGGTGGTAAAGGCGAAGACACGAGCAGCGCCGTTGTAGTCCTGGTGTGCTGGTTGTTTTGCGAGTTCGCGAGCAATCAGCTGTCCCAATTGGTATAGGGCGTCGCAGAGGCCTAGCATGCCAGATACGCGCACGGTGACAGTATCGGCTATGTCGGCGTACATTGATATGAGTACTACGGCTGACACGGCGACTGATAGACCACAGGCTGGCGAGAGCACATCGACTATGCTCATATAGTACTCAGTCAGCCAGGTAAGATCCCCCATGATGTCACTGTGTTTGCGCTTTGAAGCGCCAAAAAGGCAGAAGGAGAAAAAAGGGGGGTATGTTTATTTGTTTTGAGAACAGAAGAAAGAGAAAAAGAGCTTATATCTTCAAACTCCGACAGGCAGGTTTTCTCACTCGAGTGCACCAGCTGACGTGAACTGTTACAGGCATGCATCAAGAAAGGCTCTCGGAAGTGAGGGACGATGGGGAAGGGACAGCGTCAACCGGCCGTGTTTTGAAGTTCATCTAACGCGTGTGGATGATGCGCAAACATGAGCCTTTTGTCACTTTCTTTTTTTCTCTTTTTAGCTTTCTTGCCTTTTTTATTTTATAAAAATTCAAATTCCTACTTTCTCACACACCTACACGCATACAATTACGAAATGGGCTTTTGCTTCTCTAGACCAGCAGTCGACGACGGCGATACTGAGCAGTCGGCACTACTTGGCAACCAATACTATAGCGGAAGACCCGAAAGAACGGTTCAAGACGACCAATTCGCCCATTTAAGTGCCGCGGAGCTTGCGCAGCGGGAGGAAGAGGAGCGGCTACGGAATTTGGAGCAATCGACTACAGAGGCACTAATAAACATATCGCAACGAGGAGACTTTGCTCACGCGCAGACATTCACTAGCAACAGTGGCAGCTCTCACGACTATACGGAGATTTTGCGGCAGTTCAACCAGAAAATCAAACTGCCAATGGTTACTTTGGCAGGCCCAGCTGAGGTTCCCCGAGGCCGCTCGGGGGATGTTGTGGCTATTCTTGCTGAGGGACGTATTTCGGATGCCGACGTTAGGCGCTTGGACGACGCTATTGACTATGTTATTGACGCTATCACTGATGTGCACATATACTCGGAGGGCGATCTGATTGTACCACTCTCGGCTTCTAGTGAAACCAGCAACAGCTAACTTTTCAAAAAAAAAAAAAATTTAGAGCTGTATTCAATCAAATCCTATTTGTGTATTTTGATGAGTGAAAAAAAAGTATTGGCGTCTCTTTTTCTCCCTCTCCTTTGTTTTTTAAATAAAAAAAATTGTTGGATTCCTACTCTACATATTCTTTTTGAACTGGTCCTATGAGAATGCCAGTTGCACCACCCTCTTTAGTCGACATTTTGCGTGCTGATGCCACGGACGACATTCTTGGCGATGCCTTTGGCGGCGACCAGAATCCCACTGACGACGAAGCCACTGCGGCCGCAGCCGAGGACGACGTAGTACCTGAGGGCGCCTGTGTTGAATGCAAGGACCAGCAGGTAGGCCTTTCCTATATAGAGTGGGTTCATGATTAGTACTGCTTAGTGTATGGTAGCTAAAGCACGCGCTCTTTTTTTTCACTAACTTGTAGGCGCAATTGTACTGCGAGCAGTGTCAGGAGGACTTTTGCGAGGTGTGCGCAGGCATGATCCACCGCACTGGCGGTCGTAAGCGGCATGTGCTAAAGCCCCTTTGTATCGGTGACTGCGAGCAGCTACAAGCTCAGGCGCAAGCAGAAGGCGAGGAGAAGGAGGAGGAGAAGGGCGACGACATTGACGAGGAGATGGGCGATGAGACTGTGGGAGACGCAGCGGGCGAGGTAGGTGCAATGGGCGTATCGTTCAGTGCGCAGAGCGGGCGCGTAGAGACTGCGGGCGGAACATCGTTTGCTGAATGGATCACTAAGCGTGCCAGGTACATCCCGTTGCGGCTGACGCTGCGTGAGCGCAAGTTTCTGCGACTCTTGGAGGCAGGGCTCAAAGTCAGCGAGTACACGGACAAAATCGACGTGCTAATGTACGGGAACAAAACCAAGCGCATCGTTGCGCAGATCAAAGAGCTCTGCGCCATCCTCTCGGGCCTTGTTCTGGCCAGCGACTACAAAGTCGGACAGACGTTGTTTGAAGACCGGCAGTTTGAGGACAACGAGGAGTTTTACCAGCGGATCTTTGAGATTGGGCGTCGGCACAAAATCATGAACCCCGAAAAGATGCGCAACGAGTACGGCAAGATGATGTTTCTGTTGCAAGATTCGCAGAGCGACGACGTCAAGACCATGCTGAATTTTTCGCTAGTTTCGCCCATCAAAACCGTGTACTCGGTGTTGGAGTCACTGGGCGTGCTGTATATTTTGGACGATGAGATGGTTGCCGTGGCGACCAAGGAGATTGTGTCGCAGGGCAAGGCCCGGGCGCAGATCCAGCTCGAGATCAAGCAAAAAGAGCGCGCTATCGAGTATCTATGCAAGGCGTATGCAACCAACGATTGCCCCGCTGAGGTCATCCGCCAGTGCCTGTACAGTATTGGCGACAACCACGCGTACTTGCGGTTTAACCGGGATCCATGCGACCGGATGCTGGCGTATCTCACGGCGAACTTTGCTCCACAGCGCGCAGAAAGCGACCAGCTCTCGCTAGCTATTCTGCATGGGCAGAACGGAGCACGTCTATCGCATTCGCATGAGAGCCAGTTCCACTACGTGCTCCAGACGCTAACGCTGTGGCGCGAGATGCTGCACGAGATGTTCAAGCTCTGGCACGACGCCGACAGTGATCTCTTGTCGCCCAAGAACATGTACCGGCTCAAAGACACGGGCCAGGGCCTGAACCGCGTGCAAACCTGTCCGCGGGTATCAAAGTCTGCGCACTCCATCTTGCACCGCACGCAAAAGGCTGTGGGCCGGTGGGTCGGCTCAGCAATGATCCATGTGGGTGACCGCAATGTGCCCAATGCGCTCGTGTTTATCGACAAGTACAACCAGGTGGCCAGTATTCTGAACCCCGTAGTGCGCGTGCTCGAGTTCCTCGACAGCCTAGACAAGAGCAGCAAGGGTGTGGCCGCGTTTGTCGAGCAGACGTTTGGCGGCGCAGAGCAAGCCAGAAAGCTCATCCTGGCTGATTTCTTCAGATCAGCGTTCGATGGATCTGGAGCTGACAATTTTTTCGATGCCGGATCGTGCATCGATGGGCGTCTGACATCGGCGTGGAATTGGTGCTCGACAGTCGAAAAGAAACCCTTCTTTAGCATGTTCCTCTTATCCGGCTTTGTTGGCTTTAACGGCGGACCAGAAGGATTCAATTAGATTATCAATATTTTCTTTTTTTTTTTTTATAACGATAGACTTGAGAAAAGATCAGTTGCATTGGCAATCTCATCCACTTGCATCGAACGAAGCAGGGCTTCCATGCGAGCAACACCCCAGATGAAGCCTAGGTCTTTGAGCATGGACCAGAGTCTGCGCAGAGCAGCCACACGGCGCGTCATTTCCTGGCGCAGCTCGCTGGCTTCAGCCTCAGTGGTCTGAGCCGAGACTGCGCGCTCGCGACAAGAGCGGATTTGGCGCACTAGGACGGTGATAGGTACAAAGAGGCAGAACGATATTGACGCGTCGCAGCGGTCAATGGGGATATCCGAGTTGCGGTCAAGGTGAGCGACGAGGTCATCGGTCTCGCGCAGACAAATGTCCCACGAGTGCTGGACCACGTCGTGAGCCAGCAGACCGTCGTTGAGCAGGCCCGAGAACGACGAGCCCAGCATAGCGCGGATAGCAGCGTCCTCGGGCGCCTCAGAGCGCGCTGGCGACGGAGAGGGCGAGGGAGATGGTTCTGGAGACGGCTCGGAGACAGAGGAAGACAGAGTGGTTTTGGAGGCTGGAGCAAAGAACGAGGGCCGGTTAGCCAGGTGCAAAAGCAGGAGGATGGGAGTGTAGTAGCAGCGCAGACAAAAGTATCGCACACGCATAGCAAAGCGACGACTGGCAGGGCTGCCAAAGCTGGTAAACTTGGTGGGCTGCGCGTCGCGCATAGACTCAGCGGGGACCAGGGCCCGCATCCACTCCTTCAGTGACGCGTGGAGACGGGCAAACTCCGGGTAATCAAACAGAGTCACAGCAGGGTCGCGGCGAGCCACCAGCGGTGTGACATGGGGCGGGGCCAAGAAGCGAATGTCTGACGGGTGGTGAGCGCCTGTCAGCGCGACACGCACGTCCCAGGTAAAGGCGCTGGTGCGAGCCATGATGGCCGCCAGATTGCAAAGCGCCAGGAACGAGTACGATAGAGCGGCATCGGCAGGTGGTGGGTGCGGCTGGTGCTTGGCAGCCCATTTTTCAAGCCGTGGCACAGTGACGTCGTCCCAGGCACAGTCGGCAGCCGGAGCGGCAATAAACAGTCGCGAAATGTCGACGGTGGTAGGACGATCGGCCATCAACGCCTGGTAGCAGTCCAGCTGGTACACGGCCCAGAACGTACGTCTTCTCTCCTCTTCTTGTACCCACTGGTCCCACTTGTCTACGGGCGGACGCCCCAAGTCCAGCGTGTGCCAGCCAAGGCGGGTGACTAGGCTAGAGGCCAGACACGTCAGCGAATTGTAAGACATGAATTTGGCTTCGCCGCCAGCCAGCGCTGCTGCTACCACGACGGCACGCACGTAGTCGTCGGTCGGCCGGTCCAGACCAGCGAGCAGTCGCCGCCGTACGCTGCTGCCCAGCGCATCGACGTCTATTATTCGCCCAGTGCGCTGAGCTACAATCCGAGCGGTGCAGGCCTTCATTGTGTCTAGCAGCAAGGGGTCGACTGATCCGGCTACCACGCGCCTGACAAACGACGCCGGGTGGAACAGCGGCATGCGTCCATAGAAATAGTCAAAGAAGCACTCGACTGCCTCGCGCGTATCGCTGGCCACAATATCGGGCGACGAGAACCGGCGCAGCACCTCATCCATTGAATCAGGATCAGTCGACGCCGCCTCTGGATCCCGCTTGCCTTGTTCATTATGCGGAGTCGCTGGGAGAGGAGGAGGAGGCGCAGCTTTTGTGTTGTTCTTTTTGGGCCTTGGCTTGGGCTTGGGTCCCCGCTTCTTCATCTCCACCCACCGGCACTCACACCCGGCTTGGCGGCACCCATCGCATACAGTGCCTTCGCCCTCGCACTTTATCTTTTTCGTGTGGCATCGCTGGCAGGCCTTTGACCGCCGCTCGCGCCGCCACGGAGTGCCGCCTCCAACTACCATCGTCGGGGGTGCTTGGTATTGCATTTCTAGCTGGGGCGGATATGGCCAGAACCGGAAATCTCCCGTGCCATTTGCATACTGCCGTGCTTGATGGTACTGTTGTAGGTGCGTGTGCTGCTGTTGTTGCAAATGCCGGTTGTGTTGTACAAAGTGTGGTTGGTCTGGATGCGGATACTGGCCTCCGAAGGGCGAGAGTATAGGTTGTCCCATTGCGCTGGTACCTATTCGTGCTAGTGGGCTAGATGTGTACTCGGAGGGCGTGCCTACAGTGCTGGGCGTGGGGGGTGTCCCTACTAGGGTGCCTAGGGTGCCTAG
>JANBQS010000387.1:0-19019 GCA_027577415.1 Coemansia sp. RSA 922
AAGTTTATCGCTGATGACGGTAATGGCCTGGAAGGCTCGCTTTCCGTGGCAACGGCTTGCAATGCTGCATATTCGAGCAAGTGTGGTAGTGCTCCTTCCAACAACACTGAGGTTGCATTGGACATGCTAATGAACGACGAGCTATATAGCAAGTCGTTCTTAGGCAACCAAGAAGCCAAATGGGAGGCGCTTTGCAGGTGTCTCTTTTTAGTCGCTGGTAAGAATACCAGCTCATACGCTAAAGAGTACCTAAAGCAACTGGCCAAGAAGCGACAGGTTCAACACAGCTCATCTTAAATACTCCATCTTTTCTGTTTACTTCAATATAAGTGCTTGCTGTAGTACTCGTTTTGAGAATATTAAAATAGCTGACTTGTTCGTTTCAAATAGTAGTGGTACTCGAAAAGGAAATTCAGACATCATAAAAAAATAGTTGTGGCGATAGAAATTCAAATTGTCAAGCGTAGTATTTTTTGTAGAGGGCAAACAAAAAGAAAGAAGGAACTCTCTTTAATCCCATTCAATAGATGCTAGTGATCGGATCTAGAGTACGATGGCTTGCTTGGAAATGCGCTATCTGAATTGAATTTTGATTTTTGTGGAAAAGCACACTTAGCGCCAAAAGACAAAGAGCACGAGTCCGTCAACGCCTGAAAAGCTGTGAAGTGGAAAGGGTCAGAAAAGTCTCGAGGTAGAGCTTTTGAATTTGAAAGACAAACCAAGCGTTCCCATTGAAACTCCTCCGTCTACGCCGGTAAAGCTGGAGGTACCTGAAAGCAGTACTCAAGATACACTGCTCAGATTTGATCAGCTGTTTGATATTTTACAGTTGAAAATTGTACTTTAAATACTGTGCCAGCGCCGTAAAAAATACTGGGTATAGTAGGCATTGCAAGCTAGATCAGAAGCCAATATGCACTATCATCCATAGCGGTGTGCTCGGTGGCTGTCGACCCCTTACCCTTCTGGCCTGGGTTCGGATTCCACTATGCTCAACTTGGTGAGATGTGAACATGATATGCTTGGTCAGTATATTACCTCTAATGTCGATCTACCAAGAAAACCCTTTGGTCAAGTTATGCCATGGAGTAATTTGGCCATTTTTTGTGTCTAGCCAAAAAATATTTTAATGATATTTCCTTTTTTTATCGCATCAATGAAATTTATCGCTTGGTGATAAACAGTGTATTGATAGAGTATTAGTATAATGTCGTTTTCATAACTATGATAGACATAACCTTTGGAGGATACGATACGAGATTATCGGTATATGAATATCGCTCCCAGTAAATGCTTTTTGAGATGTGGCGGAACAAGAACACTGGCACTGCGGATCCAGCAGTGTACAAGGCAGCAGGGTAAAGGGCTCAACCTTGTTGGCCTTGATGTTGAATCATAATTTTGAAAAGGCATTAGTATTCGAGATAATCGGACAAGGAGCCTTCTTGAAGGTCTCAGACATTGAACGCCTACTGCTCGCCAGGCCGCATATGACAATCAACAATAAAAGGACCAAGTTTATAGAGCCATTGCTGCCCTTAAGGTGACCTGCAGAGACGCTTTTCAAACAAGCTAGAGCTCAAAATGGTAGCGGGCGTAGATTCGGAGAAGAGAGCAAAAGCTAAATCAGTGGGTTTGCACAAAATGACATGCCAAAGATCCACATGTGGCATATTGCAAGTAAGCTTCGGAGCCCAAAAGTGAGTGGATCAAGGGACACGGGGCATTTACAGGCGCAAGTCAATGGCCACACATCATACACCAGTACCTTACTTTCTTCATATCCTATTATAACTTTTATTTGACATCATGCAGCTACGGGGACTGGTCGCCGCCGTTGTGCTATCCACAGCAGTCCTAGTAGCCGCACACAGCGACACGGGACCATTGAACTCTGAGCTTCAGTGGGGCACATACCGACCAAACCTGTACTTTGGCACTCGACCACGGCTACCCAACTCACTGCTCAGCGGTCTAATGTGGTTCGGACTCGACGACCAGCGCAACTGGCAAAAGATTCGGCATTCATGCGAGCTCGGTGACAACCTATCCGAGTACGGGTACTCTCGGCACAACGGGCGCGACTTTGGCGAGCAAACCATGCGAGACAATGACCAGGGCGTTGAAATAAAGTCTACGTTCATCAAGGTCCCCGGCCAGCTCGGCGGTAGCTGGGCTGTAAGATTCACGGGTCGGACACTCAACGAGGATACGCAGGGCGTCTCGCTGGTGTACTATTTTGGCCTCGAGGGCAACGGTACCCTATCAACCTCCGTGAAGGACGACGTGGCCATGGTCAGAGGCAGGACTCCCGACCTTGGCAAGTTCCGTATTCGCATCGTACCCGCCCACAGCAACCAGCTCCCGGCCGTTCCTGAGGACTTGCGCAACATTGGCGGGATCCACGGCGGCAGGATCAGCGGAGTGGGTCTGAAAGTGCCCAAGACCGACGTGTGGAAAGCCAAAGACGCATTCCAAGACGTGTTGCTGGAATCAGCACAGACACGGGTCAGAGCCATGGCCAAACACGCCCAGGGCTCCGGTATCCATGGAAGCCTGCTATTCGGACTAAACAACGCGGGACTGCGCAAGAAGGGAACGAACCTATTCTTTGCGCAAATGATCGTGCACGGCGAGTTTGCCTTTGACGTCATCTACGAGTGTGCCGACAAGACCTCGCGCATCGACTCTGAGGCCATTGATGCTATAGCCAGCAACCGACGCAAGGAGTTCGACGCCCGGTTTGAGTCCTCATTCAACCTGCGAGAAAAGGAGTTTAGCGATGCGCAGGTCGAGATGGCGCGGAATGCGCTCAGCAGCCTTATTGGTGGCATTGGATACTTTCACGGCAGCGGACTGGTATCCAGCAATCCCAAGCCCGAGTATGGCCAGGAGGACAGCTCAGAGGCCAAACTGAGTGAGCCGTACTCTCTGTTTGCTACTACGCCGTCGCGGCCGTTCTTCCCGCGTGGGTTTCTCTGGGACGAAGGATTCCACCAACTGGTGCTGCGGCAGTGGGACTCGGATCTCAGCCTAGAGATCATCCGCAGCTGGTTCGGCACTATGGACGGCAATGGGTGGATGGCACGCGAGCAGATTCTGGGCGACGAGGCTCGCAGCAAGGTACCCCGCGAGTTCCAAGTGCAGTACCCGGACTTTGCCAATCCGCCGACCATTCTCTTTGCCGTCGAGGCCATGGCCGAACAGTTGCTGGCCCGAGGAATGACAAGATCGATGGACGATGCGTTGCAAGCTGGTGGGGCTATGGAGGAAGGTGTGTGCGACGAGCAATGCCTGCTACAGAGTAAGCTGGACAGCCTGGTGCCTTATACATCGAGGCTCTTGGTCTTTTTCCAGAAATCGCAAGCCGCCGATAGTGTGGATGGCTCGATGTCTCCAAGCAAGGCTGGATACAGGTGGCGTGGGCGCACGGAGAACCACACGCTGACATCGGGTCTTGACGATTACCCGCGGGCGTCGGTGCCGAGCACCGGCGAGCTCCACGTTGACTTGTACTCGTGGGTGGCATACATGGCACGCCTCAACGCCGAGTTATCTCCCACCGTGGGGGATGCCGAGTTGGAATCGCACTTGGAGATGCTGGACAAAATACACTGGAACGAGCAGGAGAACATGTACTGCGATGTAACGACGGGCATACGCGAAGACTATGACGAGCTCGAGGACGAAGACGAGGGCTTGGAGCGTGTGTTTGTGTGCCACCGCGGGTACGTCAGTCTGTTCCCCATGCTTCTGGGCCTGGTGCCACCTGACTCGAAAAAGCTGGGCCATATACTGAGTATGATTGAGGATCCAGAGGAGCTGTGGACCGAGTTTGGCGTGCGGTCTCTGTCGAAGCGCGATGAGTTCTATGGGCAAGGCGAGAACTACTGGCGGGGTCCGATCTGGATCAACATCAACTACCTGATCTTGTCGTCGTTGCACCGCAACTACATGGGCGTCGAGGGACCGTATCAGGAGCAGGCACGGAGTATCTACACCAGGCTGCGCGACAACCTGATTGCTAGTGTGTTTGAGCAGTATCAGAGCTCTAGGTTCTTCTGGGAGCAGTACAATCCAGAGGACGGCACTGGGCAGCGCACACATCCGTTTACGGGATGGACCACATTGATAGTCCTTGTCATGGCCGAAAAATATTAAACATATTAAATGTATATGTGGGCCATACGACTAGCAGCATCTTGTTCAGCAACGTCGATTTTAGCTGACGACGAATGTGCCTGGGCTTCTTGTCTGGCGGCAGTCCTCTTTTTGAGCTTGGCCATTTCCTTTTGACGCTTCTTTGACTCGGCCTTCTTTTGTCTTGCGGCTCCCTTCTTGTGCTGGTTTGGTTTCGCAGCAGGCGGTTCGGCGATTGTGTTAGGCGCATTTTCACCGTCGTTGTTATCTGGAGCATTTGTTTCTGTAGTTTCGTCAGCTGTCAGGGCAACAGTCTGGTCTACTTCTGTTGTCTCTGGTGTCTCTGGCGTTGCTTTGGGACCGTCGTATGTTGCCGGGCCATCCATGGTCCACCATGGCTCAGCAGTACTAGAAGACTCGTCACCCATCCACTGGATAAGAAGCTCTATGACGCGGTCGCTATTTTGTCGATGCTTTCGCAACAAATGGCGCACCAAAGGATGGTTGTCTACGCCAGTCGAGTCCATGATAATCTTTTCAATAACTGTCGGCAACGTATCATCGTTGTTGGCCTCGTCTTCTGGGCTTGCATTGTCGACAGTAGGCTACAAAATGAACAACAAAATAATATTACAAGACATTGATGATTAGTAGAAGTGAACAATATATATTGGCATCTATGTGCCATGTAGGTTGGGTGGGATCAAGCTATAGTACAGTGGGAATGCGAGAAGCGTGTAGACATGGGTGCGGTGGTAGTCATGTCAACACTTTGTCTAGGACCCACGATAATACCCGTGGGATCGCTGTTAAGCACAGCGACAAAAGACCTTGGCAACTTTCTACTTTCATTAACATCCGGCAAGCCGTCGTAGGGACCAGCGGAATTTCTAACCGACGAATAATGCTCATACGAATGGTAGGCAATATGAACCGTAGGCATACTCCTAAAGACCTCCGTAGGATCATTTGCGGGCGCTCCGCTGATAACAAACACGGTGCCACCCAGCTGATAGACCTTGATATCCACCCGGTAATTGCGAGCAAATGCTACCAACTCCAGGTTTCCACCAAACACGCCCTGATGGCGCATATTGTCCGTGTAGCGGTCGAATGAACAGGATTCATCTAGGAAAGGTGCAAACTCGTCAGGGTGGCGGGACATGTAGTCGCAGACTGCTTCGCGATGTCGGAGATGGGTGTCGGGCGTACCATCTGTTTGGTCGGCAAGCGCTCGGAATAGACAGTTGCCGTCGCCGGCCATGTCCTTGCAATATAGGCCGGCCTTTTTAAGTGCGCGGTTTAGTTGTGAAAAGTCGTCGTGACTGTCGTTATTGTAGTTGCGTGTCAAGTATCTGCCTGGAGGTTTGTTCTTACGACCGCCACCGCGACCAGCTCCGCCTTTATGTACCATGGAAATGAAAAGAAGAAATGCAGAATTATTAGAATAATAAAAGTAGTGCCAAGAAAGAAAGAAAGGAAGGAAGCGGGCAAAGGGAAATCACGCAGTCTATTTAAAATGATCATTGTGCTGATTTAATTAGCGTATGTGTGCTAGGTCATCGAGCATGATTCCGGAGCCACCAGGAACGGGACCGATGATGGGCGAACCAGGGAAGGCAGACAAGTGCGAGGGAATAGCGGCCGTAGCAGTAGACAGAGCAGTGCTAGATGATTTTGGAAAGATATTCCAGAAGCGAATAGTCTCGTCGGCAGCAGCCGTGGCGACAGTCTGACCATCAGGGCTGTGCGCGAGGTACAGCACACGCTTCGTGTGTCCCGAAAGCAGAGCAAGAGGAACCATGGCCGGGTATTTCCACACAACGACGTGGTTCTCAGAGTACCCGTGAGTGCTGACAAGCTCGTTGCCATCGTGAGACCAAGACAGATTGCAGACCTGAGACCTGGTATCGTGAGAGGCCAAAGCCGATCCCTCGTGAGTGTTCCACAACCGGATGCAGCGGTCCTCGGTACCACCACCACTAGCCAGCAATGCAGGGCGCGTGGGGCACCAGGCCAGGGCCTTGACACCGGCGTGGTGCTCGGCCAAACGGAACAATGGACGGCGGTATGTGCGCGCAGCCGGCGCAATTCCCGGCACATCCGAGTGAACCCGCGAGTCAAGCGGAGTGAACCGCTGGTCCCAGATGAACAGCAGATTGTCGTTACCGCCACTCGCCAGCTGCACGCGGTCCGGCGACCATTTCAGTCCACAGACCTCCTGCGTATGCGCGTAGTACGTAGAAATGAGCGCTGACTCTCGCATACGCGAATCGCGGTTATGAATACGCTTATCACGAGAACCCGAGCTGATAACCGACGAGTTCCACTCAAGAACACCGACACGACGCGTGTGGCCGGTAAAGGTCCGCACACAGCGGGCGCGCGCCGTGTCCCAGATCTGCACAGCACCAGAGTTTAGACCTACAGCCAGCTGGCCGCTCTCGGCCCACCGCACTGACGTCACCCAGTCGCCCGACTCACCGACGTCGCAGAGACGCGTGGTCTGGCTGGACGCAGCGTCCCACACGTATACTTCAGAGTTGAGTGCCACTGATACACGGTTGTCGGAGGACCAATCCATGAGGTTAAGATAATAGTCGTCGCGGATCCCCGGAGCATCCAATACTTTGATGGGATCGCGAGGGATCACTCGCGGCGCGGTGCGAGTGCCCAACATCCTCCGCGACTCCTTCGCCAGCGGGCTCTGCTGGTACACGTCATGAACGGGCGATGCGCGGCCGAATAGGTTGCGCCCATGAGGGGACGGCATACTAGCAGCCAGGGCCGGAGTGGATTTGCGCGGGGATTTGTACATGAACACAGGACGCTGCATATTGGGTGGCGGTGTGGTCGGGCGGCTGCTGTTCCCGTTAGAGCTGCTACTCCATGGTACCAGCGAGGGCAGGGGATTAGGCGACGATGGCAGTCGGTAGGCGTCGCGTCGGGCGGCAGACCGTGCGGGTGGTGGGCTGCTGGCGCGCATGCGTCGCGAGTCCATGTCGTCGGCGGCAGGACCGTCGCGTAGCAGCTCGGCACGTAGTAGTGCGTCATATGTGCGGTTAGCTTCGTCCACTTGCGCCCGATGCTCCATGTTTGCGCGTCTTGAAAATGTCGGCGACCCTGCTCGCGGCTCATACATCCGCAGGTCAGTCGCTGCGCGCGCTGGTATAAACCGGTCGTAGTTGAACTGTGGCGAGCGCCGCACATGTCGCGCCGCGCTTTCAGGCGACAAATTGTCGGGCGATATGCTTCGTGTCGGTACAGGCGGTGAGCTGGCTTTGGGGGGTGGGGTACTAGCCTTGGGAGGCAGCGGAATACGTGTCGGGAGCGGGATAGACTTGGGAAGCGGAACGTGCGTCTCCATGCGCCGTGCCATAGACCGTGTTACTACACCGGCCGGCTCTCCACTCTGCAGTTGTTTTGCTAGGGCTGGCGACTCGCTCAGACTTCTTCTATGAACCGACCGTCCGCTATGTTTTACTCGAGAGTCGTGACTGTCACTCGTACTGCTATTGCCGCTGTCGACTATGTCACTTTGCTTGATCGGAGGAGGCATTTCCTGCATCTCAGCCATCGCGCAAATATTGGCTGCCTGCAATCTAGTCAGTCTCTTTACCTCGACTGTTCCACTACTTTGGACCCTGGGGCCTACTGATCGGCTTCCCCGCCGAGCTTCCCCGTCTTTCGGTCTAACTATCGTACCGCCTGCTACTGCGTCGCTTGTTGTCACCTGTCTCCGCGCCCTACTCCGAGACCTACTGTTCCTAGTACTGCTACTGGTTTTGGTGTCTTGCGACCTGAGTCCGCCAGTCTCAGTATCTCGTCCGTTATTGCGCCGACGCACCACACGCTGGCCAATCTCGTCCTCCAACATAAGAATAGAAGAAATATAAAAAAAAAAGTAAAGGAAAGGAAAGGTTGAAACAACGCCAAAAAAATAAAATGTGAAAGGAAAAAAAGAGGGAAAATGGCGAAATAGTGATAGATGTCAACTGCTGCTTTGATGCTTGATGTACACTGTGAATACGCTATGATAAAAGTAAAGAATAAAGCTTATTATCTGATCAAGTCGTGAGTGATGTGGCACGGTCTAACTAACAAAAAAAAACAATGTACAAAAAAATCTAAACAATCGCATAAAGTCTGGAGTAGAAAAAGGACAAAGAGAAGGGTCGCATAAAAAGAAGAGGGGTACGTGAAGATCCAACGTAGTCTTACTGCTACGCCAAAACGTGCGCGACAGCTTTCGCGTTTTCTAATAATTGCAGAGCTCCCTTATTTCCAGCACATCCCTAGCCCCTCACATCCTGCTTCACGCGCTCGAAAAGTAAACAACGCCCAGACTAAAAACCAACAAGAGAAAGCAAATCCACTGAACATGCCACAAAGAAACATGCTACAAAGGAGGGAAAAGTGGGGGGAGGCCACATCTGTCGCTCTCTAAATTCAGATATCACGTGAAACATGTGATCCGTTGATTTAATCGCAGGGTATCTTTATGCGCATGCCTTCTTGCATACTCCGCACGACTTGGCTCTTCACTTTGCTTCGCTTGGTTTCTTTTCTCTCCTTTTTTACTTTATAATTTCAAACACACCCCAAAATAGCTTAAATGTCGACTGATGCTGGTTCAGGTTCGCCCGGCGGGCAACATAATCCCGCCTCTACAGCTACAGACGGCGCTGCTGGTCCACGCCGCGTTTCTCCCTTTTGGTGCCACCAGTGTCAACGCGAAATTTCGCCAATGATGGCTCCAAACCCTATATGCCCTCGCTGTCATGGTGATTTCGTAGAAGAAGTAAGTAATTTCACTTTTTGTGATATCCAAACCCTCCCCCCTCTCTCCTCATATGTCTACTGCCGTTATGCTCTATTTCTCCACGCGATATTACTGTCAGAAAGAACCTCCACGTATTACTCTCATCCATCGAGCACACTATCCTTTCCCCCTCACTTTACTATCCTCCATCTCTGGCGTTTATAGATACGAACAAACAGCTTATAGTACTCCTTTCCTTTGCTTGTAGATTGAGATGGAGAACGATCCACGGGACTTTCATGCCGCTGTGGGTGATAACGAGGACGAAGATGAGATGGAAAACGAGTTTGGCGGTGCTGGTACTTATAACCAAGAGCTGCAAACTGTGTTCCAAGACATGCTGGCGCATATTCTAGGTCGTCCGATAACCGCAACTACCAGCTTGCAGGGAGATGCTGAAACTGATGACGACGAACCTGCTGCTGAACATCGGCGACGGGATATCGGTGCCAATGACTCGGACGCCGCCCATGGCGAGCAACGACACTCTGGCATTCGCACGTGGACATCTAATTTGGGTAACGGCGGCACTGTCTCTGTTTCATTTGGAGACTATGTGCATCCTGGAGATCAGCCTGGAGGAAGTGGCGAACACCCGCGGCGGCAAATGTTTATAGATCCAGAAGAAAACGCGCCGATATCTTTGGGCAACTTTATGTCTTCGTTGCTGGGTGCATTGGGCGGCAATGTGCGTGGCGGTGCTGAGGGCGGCCCGATGTTTGGCATGCCCGTGGGTAACCTGGGCGACTATGTGTGGGGCCAGAACTCGCTCGACGATATTATCACGCAGATCATGGAGCAGAACCAAGGAGTGCATGCGCCGCCGCCTGCATCTCAAGAAAGTATTATGAAGCTGCCAAAGCGGCAGATTACTGACGAGGAGCTGCAACGGAATATGGACTGCGGCATTTGTATGGAGGAGTACAAGTCCAAAGAATATGCCGTGGAGCTGCCTTGCAAGCATGTGTACCACAAGGAATGTATTGATCACTGGCTGGGTATGAATGGCACGTGTCCTATTTGCCGAGCTGCTATCGATTCTAGATCCGAGGGCACTGCTCCGTCGCGGCCTGCGCATGCCCATTCGGATCTGCCGGGGTCATTTCCATCGTCGCCGGCGGTATCGACGTCGCGCCAAGATGAGGATGCCGAACAACAACACACACACCCGCCTGTTCCAGAGCCAGAGCCTATGGATTAGGGGGGTTCTTTTTTGTCTGACAAATATATATTTTTGACTTGTGTACTAATACATTACATATCTGCGATGAGGTAGGCCCAGGCGGCTAGTGCAGCGGCGCTGCGACGTAGCTGGTGCTTGTCAATGATCTCCACACGGTCGTTGTTGGTGTGGTGGTACCGGAAATAATGGTCCTCCCAGTGAGGCTCTCCAGGCACAGCGCCGTTCTCCGGGTTCGCACCGAGGAATCCGGCGCAGGGCACACCATTATCGCACAGCATGGCGATATCCGTGCCTGGTCCCTCAACATCCGTGGTTGTGACGTTGCCAGCGCCCAGGATCTTGATCAGATCCATTCCGTAGTTTCTCAGGTTGCTCACCATTTTCGGGTCAGCCGCCACGGTTAGACCCCAGGGCTCAAAGACACCGATATCGCTCTCGATGGCAAACCTATGCTGCTTGATCTCATGCTCATGCTGTTTGTAGTAGGCCTTGGCACCGCGCTGCAAGGTCTCCTCATTGTTCCACATAACGACGCGGATAGTGCGGCGTGGGGGACGGCCCTCGAGGGCTATTAGTCGGGCGGCTTCCCAGGCCAAGAAGGCACCGGCACCGTCGTCCATGGCGCCTACTCCAATATCCCAAGAGTCAAAGTGGCCGCTGAGGAGCACGATTTCCTCGGGCGCGGTAGATCCCTTGAGGTCTATGATAACGTTGGCTGATTGCTTGGCGTTCTCCATTAGTCGTGCGTTCATGACTAATTTGACGCGTGGAACGTTGTCAGAGGTCTGCGCACGCTTGTAGATGCGCTCGATCATGTTGGCATCGGCTGGCGAGATCGCTGCGGCTGGAATCGTGGCTCGAGCGGAGCTCCCCGTGTGTATCGAGTGGAACTCAGAGTCTGGAGTGACCGAGCGGACAAGAACAGCTAGGGCGCCGTATTTGGCAGCTTCTATGGCACCGCGAGTGCGGAACTGAACGACGGCATCGTAGGTGGTGTAATTGAAGTTGAAGAGTACTATGTTGCCCGCAATACTCGCATTGCCTAGCTCATGCAGCTCTTTGAACGAGTGCACTGGAATCACGTTAGCCTCAATGCCGTCCCGTGGAGTACCCACTGAGTTACCCAGACCCAAGAGCGGCACTTGGATGAATCCAGTGTCGCGCGTAGGAACGAACAGCCGTAGAGACTCGCTGCCTCTCGTCCACTGGTTGACCCACACGGGCTCCGTATACGCAGTCAGGTTCTTGTCCTGAGAATTGGCGGTCTTTACGACCCACTCTGCACTGTGGTCGTAGGCCTTGCTTCCTGTCATCCGGTGTCCATACATGTCGGTCATCTCGGCTAGCCTGTCCCATGCAACGGTGTTGCTCTGGTCAAACCCGGCTCGGAGCAGCCTGTCGACAGTCTCTAGTGTGTCGGGGTTGGTTCCAAGCGTAGTCGCAGAAAACGTCGATGGGTCAATGACTCGCGGGTCGTACATGACAAAGCGGATATAAAGCACTGCGCCTGCCATTAGCGCCATGCCCACTAGGAACACTATCATGCGTTTGGAATGGCTCATAACGTCTGGATTGCGCTTGGGTTGTAGCAACGTATACCCGTTCGATTCCACTTGGTAGTGGTCTTCCATGGCGAGCTTGGTGGACTTGCGATCTACCACAGCAGGACTGGTGGAGCGCTTCTCTTCGCTACAGGTAGACTCGGCTTCTGCTTGGCGTCTTCTTTGAACTTCGGCACGCAAGGGCGGCAGGCCCCAAGGAACTGGCTTCTTTTCGTCTGGAATCATCTTGCACATACACTGAAAAATAGAAAGAGTAAAATTAAATCTAAAAGGGCAAAGAAGAGAAGAGAAAGGAAGGCACGCGGAGCGGCCTTTTTTATACATGCAAGGTTCTCCACAAAAACATGGACCGCACGTAACCACCCCCTCTCGTTGCTTACGCTATGGTAAATCTGTAGGCACAACGATGGTGAAAAAAAATAGAAATTAAAAGACTAGGCTGGTAACTGAGTACTGCTAGCAATACCCAAACGCTTCTTCTGCTCCTCACGCTGCTCGTCCTGCCACCTGTGCAGCTCGGCAACCTCGTGGAGCTTGAACCCAAAAATACGAGGCACATATCTCTGCTCCGAGGGTGCCGGACGATTCGCCGGATAATTCAAAAAGATCATATGCGGCAATCCCGTTCCAAAGTAAGCGCCATCGAGTCTACCATGCTTTCTCGACTTTGGACAATAAATATCCTCGCAACGCGAACAGTAAAGTTTAACCTTCTCCTTAAAGGCCACATCCGACAACCCAACCGGTATAAGTGGGTGCTGCGAGCAATGATACCGGGGACACAGACCGAATTCACCATGTTTGTACTTTTCGTACATTTTGCTCAACCCCCTCGCAGTCATAATGTATCGGGCGTGGACGAGTCCGTAGAGATGCATGGCTGACTTTTCCACCTGCTCGCGTAGCTCGTTCGTCATCGGTTTGTTCGACAAGTTGTCGGTTATCAGTTCCAGCGCCTTTTGGTAATGGAGTACTTCCGTGTTGAGGTTCGTTAGGTTGAACCGGTCAGTCACATACTCTTCGTCCACCGCGCAAAAGTACTCGTTCCCTTCCAGACTCACAAACCAGTCTATCCAGTACTTGTAGTAGTCGCTCTCGGAATCCGTGCTCGACAACTCGTTCACTACAAATTATAGCCAATGGTTATGCTTTAGAGACTAGGTAATCCCACTGGCGAATTGAGGCCGAGCGTAAAGTGCGTAGTACTTACTGATAAGGATACAAATAATGTAAATTAAAGACGACCCCTGCTAATGAAAGAAAGTTGAATTGCACTCAATTGGCCCTGCACGTGTGTAGCCTTGAAGGAAAAATGCTGGCCAATCCGTTGAAATGCGTGATCGGGACTCGCTAATCGGCATTAATTCGCAGTCGGTGTTTTCAAAACACCTGCAATGTCGACAATGTAAGCCCAGAAGACGAGGCCAACAACGATGATACGTTGCCAACAGTTATTGAAAAGATTATCATGGGCTCGACTGGCGTAGACAACCATCCTTTGGTGCGCCATTTGTTGCGAAAGCATCAACAAAATAGCGACCGCGTCATAGAGCTTCTTATCCAGTGGATGGGTGACGAGTCTTCTAGCACTGCTGAGCCATGGTGGACCAAGGACGGGCCAGCAACATACGACGGTCCCAAAGCAACGCCAGAGACACCAGAGACGACAGAAGCAGACCAGACTGTTGCCCTGACAGCTGACGAAACCACAGATCCGAATGCTCCAGATAACAACGACGGTGAAAATGCGCCTAACACAATCGCCGAACCACCTGCTGCGAAACCAAACCAGCACAAAAAGGGAGCCGCAAGACAAAAGAAGGCCGAGTCAAAGAAGCGTCAAAAGGAAATGGCCAAGCTCAAAAAGAGGACTGCCGCCAGACAAGAAGCCCAGGCACATTCGTTGTCAGCTAAAATCGATGTTGCTGAACAAGATGCTGCTAGTCGTATGGCCCACATATACATTTAACATGTTTAATATTTTTCGGCCATGACAAGGACTATCAATGTGGTCCATCCCGTAAACGGATGTGTGCGCTGCCCAGTGCCGTCCTCTGGATTGTACTGCTCCCAGAAGAACCTAGAGCTCTGGTACTGCTCAAACACATTAGCAATCAGGTTGTCGCGCAGCCTGGTGTAGATACTCCGTGCCTGCTCCTGATACGGTCCCTCGACACCCATGTAGTTGCGGTGCAACGACGACAAGATCAGGTAGTTGATGTTGATCCAGATCGGACCCCGCCAGTAGTTCTCACCTTGCCCGTAGAACTCATCGCGCTTTGACAGAGACCGCACGCCAAACTCGGTCCACAGCTCCTCTGGATCTTCAATCATACTCAGTATGTGACCCAGCTTTTTCGAGTCAGGCGGCACCAGGCCCAGAAGCATGGGGAACAGACTGACGTACCCGCGGTGGCACACAAACACACGATCCAAACCCTCGTCTTCGTCCTCGAGCTCGTCATAGTCCTCGCGTATGCCCGTCGTTACATCGCAGTACATGTTCTCCTGCTCGTTCCAGTGTATTTTGTCTAGCATCTCCAAGTGCGATTCCAACTCGGCATCCCCCGCGGTGGGAGATAGCTCGGCGTTGAGGCGTGCCATGTATGCCACCCACGAGTACAAGTCAACGTGGAGCTCGCCGGTGCTCGGCACCGACGCCCGCGGGTAATCGTCAAGACCCGATGTCAGCGTGTGGTTCTCAGTGCGCCCACGCCACCTGTACCCAGCCTTGCTTGGAGACATCGAGCCATCCACACTATCGCCAGCTTGCGATTTCTGGAAAAAGCCCAAGAGCCTCGATGTATAAGGCACCAGGCTGTCCAGCTTACTCTGTAGCAGGCATTGCTCGTCGCACACACCTTCCTCCACAGCTCCACCAGCCTGCAGCGCATCGTCCATCGATCTAGTCATTCCTCGGGCCAGCACCTGTTCGGCCATGGCCTCGACGGCAAAGAGAATGGTCGGCGGATTGGCAAAGTCCGGGTACTGCACTTGGAACTCGCGGGGTACCTTGCTGCGAGCCTCGTCGCCCAGAATCTGCTCGCGTGCCATCCACCCGTTGCCGTCCATAGTGCCGAACCAGCTGCGGATGATCTCTAGGCTGAGATCCGAGTCCCACTGCCGCAGCACCAGTTGGTGGAATCCTTCGTCCCAGAGAAACCCGCGCGGAAAGAACGGCCGCGACGGCGTAGTAGCAAACAGAGAGTACGGCCCACTCAGTTTGGCCTCTGAGCTGTCTTCCTGGCCATACTCAGGCTTGGGATTGCTGGATACCAGTCCGCTGCCGTGAAAGTATCCAATGCCACCAATAAGGCTGCTGAGCGCATTCCGCGCCATCTCGACCTGCGCATCG
The DNA here is from genome assembly GCA_027577415.1 of Coemansia sp. RSA 922. NCBI lineage: Eukaryota > Fungi > Kickxellomycota > Kickxellomycetes > Kickxellales > Kickxellaceae > Coemansia > Coemansia sp. RSA 922. The sequence goes on from JANBQS010000387.1 coordinate 15,063, forward strand.
CTAAACCCCTTTTCTCGCAGGTTGAACGAGGACTCAAACCGGGCGTCGAACTCCTTGCGTCGGTTGCTGGCTATAGCATCAATGGCCTCAGAGTCGATGCGCGAGGTCTTGTCGGCACACTCGTAGATGACGTCAAAGGCAAACTCGCCGTGCACGATCATTTGCGCAAAGAATAGGTTGGTTCCCTTCTTGCGCAGTCCCGCGTTGTTTAGTCCGAATAGCAGGCTTCCATGGATACCGGAGCCCTGGGCGTGTTTGGCCATGGCTCTGACTCGTGTCTGTGCCGATTCCAGCAACACGTCTTGGAACGCGTCTTTGGCTTTCCACACGTCAGTCTTGGGCACTTTCAGGCCCACTCCGCTGATCCTGCCGCCGTGGATCCCGCCAATGTTGCGCAAGTCCTCAGGAACGGCCGGGAGCTGGTTGCTGTGGGCGGGTACGATGCGAATACGGAAATTGCCGAGGTCGGGAGTCCTGCCTCTGACCATGGCCACATCGTCCTTCACGGAGGTTGATAGGGTACCGTTGCCTTCGAGGCCGAAGTAATACACCAGCGAGACGCCCTGCGTATCCTCGTTGAGTGTCCGACCCGTGAATCTTACAGCCCAGCTACCGCCGAGCTGGCCGGGGACCTTGATGAACGTAGACTTTATTTCAACGCCCTGGTCATTGTCTCGCATGGTTTGCTCGCCAAAGTCGCGCCCGTTGTGCCGAGAGTACCCGTACTCGGATAGGTTGTCACCGAGCTCGCATGAATGCCGAATCTTTTGCCAGTTGCGCTGGTCGTCGAGTCCGAACCACATTAGACCGCTGAGTAGCGAGTTGGGTAGCCGTGGTCGAGTGCCAAAGTACAGGTTTGGTCGGTATGTGCCCCACTGAAGCACTGAGTTCAATGGATCCGTGTCGCTGTGTGCGGCTACTAGGACTGCTGTGGATAGCACAACGGCGGCGACCAGTCCCCGTAGCTGCATGATGTCAAATAAAAGTGATAATAGCGTAGGAAGAAAATAAGGTACTGGCGTATGATGTGTGGCCATTGACTTGAGCCTGTAAATGCCCCGTGTCCCTTGATCTACTCACTTTTGGGCTCTGAATCTTACTTGCAATATGCCACATGTGGATCTTTGGCATGTCATTTTGTGCAAACCCACTGATTTAGCTTTTGCTCTCTTATCCGAATCTACGCCCGCTATCATTTGGAGCTCTTGCTTGTTTGAAAAGCGTCTCTGCGGGTCACCTTAAGGGCAGCAATGGCTCTATAAACTTGGTCCTTTTATTGTTGGTCGTCATATGCGGCCTGGCGAGCAGAAGGCGTTCAATGTCTGAGACCTTCAAGAAGGCTCCTTGTCCGATATTCTCGATTGCTAATGCCTTTTCAAAATTGTGATTGAACAGCAAGGCCAACAAGGGCGAGCCCTTTACCCTGCTTCCTTGTACACTGCTGGACCCGCGGCGCTTGTGTTCTTGTTCCGCCAGGTCTCAATAAAGGATTTACAAGGAGCAATATTTATATACCGATAATATCATCATATCCTCCAAAGGTACGTCTATCATAGTTATGAAAACGACATTATACTAATACCCTATCAATACACTGGCTATCACCAAGCGATAGATAAAATATTTTTTGGCTAGAGACAAAAAATGGTCAAATTACTCCATGGCATAACTTGACCAAAGGGTTTTCTTGGTAGATCGACATTAGAGGTAATATGCTGACTAGGCATATCATGTTCACATCTCACCAAGTTGGGCATAGTAGGGTCCGAACCCAGGCCAGAAGGGTAAGGGGTCGACCACCACCAAGCAACACCCCTATGATGATAGTGCATATTGGCTTCTGATCTAGCTTGCGATGCCTACTCTACCCGCTATTTTTACCGCGCTGGTGTGATATTTAAAGTACAATTTTCAACACTCTAAAATATTAGACAGCTGATCAAATGTGCGCCGTGTATCTTGGGTACTACTTTCAGGCACCTCCAGTCTTACCAGCGTAGACGGAGAGGCGTTCCAATTGCGCCTAGTTTATATTTCAAATTCAAAGGCTCCACCTCAAAACCTTTCAGGCACTTTCGGCTCTGTAGTCTTTCAGGCGTTGACAGACTCGTGCTCTTTGTCTTTTGGTACTGAGCGTACTTCTCCACTAAAAGCACATTTCAATTCAGAGAGCGCATTTCCAAGCAAGCCATCGAACTATAGATCTGATCACTAGCATCTATCGAACGAGATTAAGAGGAACTCTACTATCTTTTTGCCCTCTATTTAAATACTACGCTTGACAATTTGAAATTCTATCGCCACAACTATATTTTTTTGCTATGTTTATTTTCTTTTTCGAGTACCACTACTATTTGAAACGAACAAGTCAGCTATTTAAATCTTTTCAAAACGAGTACTGCAGCAAGCACTTATATTGAAGAAATCTGAAAAGGTGAAGAGTATTCAAAACGAGCTGGACTGAGTCTGTAGGCTCGTTGACAGCTGTTCCAGGCACTCTTTGGTGTGAGGGCTGATGCGCTTGCTAGCAACATAAATGAGGCGCTTTATAACCGCCTCCACCTTGGCTTCTTGGAGACCCAAGAACAACAGGCTTTGGAACCTATTGCTCATGAGCATACCCTTGGCAACAAGGCCCTCAGTGTCGCCACTACTGCGCTGGCCCTCGTAGAAGCTGTTACACTCTCTTACCTCTACCAGAGCCTGCCCCATGCTGTTGTGTTTAGTTAGGAGTCGGCCAAGCTTTTTTATCCAGGTCTTGACCATTTCGCAAACGTCGCTTGGTTCCATCGGCTGAACACCCTTTTCTGTGACGACGCTAATCGAGTGCAGGTCTAACCCGGTTACGTCCATAAACATGCTGCTTATAATCGTTCCTGTCAGGAGGTCGACTGGGATTTGGCACATTCTGACAACGACGAAGCATAAACGCGGCCCGAGAACTGTCGCGTTTGCGTCTTTGGCGAGGCCGAGTTGCTCAAGATAGCTTCGGCGGAGCTCGGTGCGCTCCAGGTCGCGGCGGCAGAGAATGTTGAGGTCGGCGGTATCCTCCTCCTCAAGTTGGGGCGCCCAGTGCTCCAGCGCCACCACACTGGCCAGCGTTACGATACACTCTTGAGGCGGGGCGGTGCTGGGCATCAACTCGCAGCCGTAGATGTGGCTGTATGCGTCGAGAACATATCCCAGGCTGACATAAGGTGCCTCGCCAAGGGCAACCAGGAGGCGCTCACTGGTCACCCGCACACCCGAAACGTCACAGATCATGCCCGAAGCGTCATAGATCATGCACGACGAATTGGTCGCTGTGACGCTGTCGCTAACGCACATGTCGAGTCTTTGACGTTTAACAACTTGCGACGACTCTGACGCGTTATTGCGTGAAGCCCTGTGTACCCACTCCTGAGTCGCGAGGTGCCGATCAATAGGTTGATCGGCATTGAGAATAGCCGCGAATTGGGCTGCATCGACAGGGGCGACGTAGGCTGAGATGTCGGCGGCAAGGGCGTCAGCAGCGGGTGCGGCAAAGGCTGAGAAGTCGGCGGCATGGGAGCCAACGGCAGGAGCGTCGCCAAAGATAGAGGCGCCAGCGGCAGGAGCGCCGAATGCTGAGATGTCGCCGGCAAGGGTGCCAGCGGCAGGAGCGTCGCCAAAGATAGAGGCACCAGTGGCAGGAGCAACACCAAAGGTAGTGGCGCCGGCGGCAGGAGCGACGAGGGCTGAGATGTCACAATCTAGGATGCCGGCGGCAGGAGCAAAGTAGGCTGAGATGTCGCGATCAAGGACGCCGGCAGCGGGAGCGACGCCAAACGTAGTGGCACCAGTGGCAGGAGCGATGAGGGCTGAGAAGTCGAGCGCTGAGACGCCGATGGCAGGAGCGTTGCCAAAGGTAGTGGCGCCGGCGGCAGGAGCGACGAGGGCTGAGATGTCACAATCTAGGATGCCGGCGGCAGGAGCAAA
>JANBQS010000388.1:0-19163 GCA_027577415.1 Coemansia sp. RSA 922
TTTTTTTTTTTGGCGCAACCTTTAAGCGCAAATTTATTTTGATTAATTAAAAATAAAAAATGGTTCAAGCCACACTGGGCGGATTATCGGGTGCAGCTGGGGCGTTGGTGTCGTCGTCCTGAGCTTATTGCTGGTGATACTGAATAATGTGATGAAGGCGGCCGGCCACTTGTTGTGATTCGCTTCTAAATGAGATCTTTGCATCAAGCTCGTCGGCTCCAGTATTGAATTGGTACCACCGGTTAGACACTGCTTACCAGCGTTTTTCGAAAATGTGTGAGACCTTTTGCTCAGGGAATAGGAATAGTAGAAGTCGTGCAGAATACGCGAGATGACTGCGGGATTTTTCAGCAGAGGAACATAGCCAAGCCGTGGAGGCTTTTGCCACCCAGTGACAAGTACAAAGGAGCATCTGAGCGACGGTTGTTTAATCGGAATGAGGCGGCTGTTATGAACTTCCAGCGGATCGTCGATAGTCTTTGCGAGACTGGCGATATTCCCCAGGCGTTGAGGCGTTCTACTCCTAGACCTACTTGTACAGCGGCTGCCAAGAGAGCGGCGACTACTGGTAGGAAGGCACTGTCTAAGCGTTCGCGTAATGGCACCTCCTAGGCTGACAACCACCATCTCAACTATAATATTTCCGGCACGTTATCGCCGAGCTTGAAATAGCTCCTGTGCTCCAATAGGTTTAACAAGACGAGTGTGTTGGCATTCCAACACTGGGTTCAGCGAGGTATGCCATCGTGGCATATGTCTTCGGCCCATGGGCAAAGTAATTCTCTGAGTTTCTTTGCTTAACTCGTTTAATTCAGTTAGTTCAACAAATATACATAAATGTTACTTATGTGGAGAAAGTGCCAGCCTGGATGCAGCAAAATCCCGGGCAGTGGCCAGAACCTCCTTTGGGATCCCAGCTATTTGAGCGACGTACAGAGCATGCGATTTGTCGCAAATGCCAGGCTTAACCTTGTGCAAAAAGGCAAATCCGCCTTGTCCGTCCTCATAAATGGCAGTTTGCAGTGGTTGAATAGCACTCAGCTCGGGCACCACATGTGGCACCAATTCATGGTAGTGTGTAGCAAATATCGCCTTGCATCTGGTGCGATCATGTAGGTACCGGAGGGTCGCATAGGCAACAGAGATTCCGTCCACAGTCGATGTCCCGCGGCCAATCTCGTCAAGGATAACAAGCGAGTTGGCAGTAGCATGTTTGAGTATATCGGCCGTTTCGCTCATCTCCACCATAAACGTCGACTGATCCAGAGCCAAGTTGTCGCGAGCCCCGATGCGCGAATAAATAGCGTCAAATATACGGAGCTGTGCATCGTCCGCAGGCACAAAACTGCCCACTTGCGCCAAAATCGATATCAGCGCGGTTTGACGCAGGAATGTGCTCTTGCCACCCATGTTTGGCCCCGTCAGCAGCAAGACTCGCCTGTCAATATCGCTAAACGTGCAGTCATTCCCCACGTACTGGCGGTTGGAGGCCAGCAGCTGCGATTCAACGACAGGATGCCGGCCATTCACTATAACATGCATGTCACCCTCGGCATCATCCTTAAGAGACTCAGATGTGGATACAAAGCGTGGCCGCACATACTGGCGAGCAGACGCCAGAAGCGACATTGAGATGGCCACATCAAGGTCGGCCAGTACCTTGCTATTTGTCCGAATTGAGGCACTGGCCTCGAGCACACTATCTCTCAATTCCTCAAACACGCGCATCTCCTCGGCCTGAATAGTGTTCTTCAACATCTCGATTTCGGACAGCAGATATGTCCACTGGTTGTTCTCAAAGCGCACCTTGCTCTTTAGCGACTGAATCATGCGGAACTCGGTACTGTCAGCTAGCCGTTCTGAATCTCGCTTGGACACCTCGATAAAATGACCCAATGCTGGTATAGTGTCCAGCCGCAGCGACGAGCACTTGAACTGCATTTGCCAATGTAACTGCAGTTGCTTGCGCTCGAGGTCCTTGGCCACGAGTTGTCGGTGCAGGTTGGTGATTCGGTCGCTGCAGTCTGGTCGGAGAAAGCCAAACACGCGCACATCTCGCTCAGCGTCCCTGCGAATCTTGGTGTCGATGTCTCGTACCAAGGACTCTAACGAGAGCAAGGCCAGCTCCTTGCGTCGGACAATATCAAGTGTCGCGGGATAAAGTCGGCGCGATACAGTACTGCGCCTCCTTGCCGACCAACCACTCAAAGTTGCGCTATCATCGGCTACCGCTGGATCAGATAGACGGTCTTCCCAGCTGTCGTCTTTACTGGTATCCAAGTGCGCCCTCAAGATAGCCTTAATCTTGGATACCTCGCCCAATGTGCGCGCAATGTCCAACAAGTCGTGGGGACCGCCGCAGTTGAGCGATAACTTGTTGACGGCGCGTTCCACATCGCCAATATTATCCAGACGCTCGTAGATCTGGTCACGAACCCTCGTGCTAAAGTTAAAAAACTCCACCAAATCGAGTCGCTGCTCGATAATGCCGATTTCGGTGGATGGAGCAGTCAGGCGCTTGGCCAAAAGTCTGCCTCCAGCGCTAGTCTTTGTACGGTCAATCTCGCCGAGCAAGGTATGTTCAGAGTTGCCACGCTCGCCACCGTTAGAGGGCTGCAATAACTCTAGGGCTTGGATAGTAGCAGCGCTCATTCGCATATGTCCCTCGACACGGTAGCGCTTGGGAGGTTGTAATGGCGGCAGTAGCCCCAACTGCGTGTCCAAGATGTAGTTCAGCAGCGCACACGATGCAGCTTGCTCTCCGCTGGACAGCTCTGTTGACTCGAGCAGAATGTGCTCTGGCGACGAAATCAGTCTCGCTGATGGCGCTGATATAGGGCAATGCGCGCTCCGGCCGTTGGCAGTGTTGTCCCCAGCTCCCGACGGATTGCTTGTGTGCAAATTCGGTCCCAGTGGCGAGCTTCGGCAGTAAAACGACTCTGATAGAACGTTAGTAATCAGGGGCTGCGTAGAAGTCGATGCTGATGTCGGGTAGACCGAGGATAGGACCTGCCGGATAGTACCATTGTCCTTGTCAACGAGTATCTCCTTGGGACGAATTCGAGCCAGATCAGCGCTTAGTGAGTCGGCGGAGCTGATGCAAGTCATGAAATCACCAGTCGCCAAGTCAAGCCAGGCCAAGCAAAGCGCAGTATCGTCCTCACTAGTAGCGGAGGGGTCTTGTATATGAGAGTCTATTACGGGCATCGGTGGGATCGCGGGTGCCTCGGGCAGGAGCACGCTGCTTGGGTCAAACTGCAGCGGTCGTGGCGGCTTCATAATCAATGATTCACTCTTTGGCGGGCGTCCTGGTCGTCGCTTGGGCTGTTCCAGCTGTTGCTCCGGTTCCAGTTGCTGTTGCCACTCTCTTCGCGCGGCGGCCAATATACGGGCATTTGACTCACAGTACCGCTCCTCCAATAATGCCTTTTCCCGTCGCCACAGAGTAAGCCTCGCTTGATACTCGATTTGTCGCCTATCCAGCTGAGCAATAGACAAAATGTAGTTGTGCACTCTGGTGTCGGCCAAGCATTGGTCGTCAATCAGTGTCCCAGGAGTAATGATTCTCGTAACTTTTCTCGTAAACGACCTTCGCATAGGCTCTTGAAACTGCTCGCACAACGCAACACTCAGTCCATGGCGCACTACCAAGATCTCGACATAGCGCAGTAGGGATCGGGCGGGGAAACCAGTAAACCGCACGGAACCAGCTCGGAACTTTTTGTCGACTACTTGGAGCCCCAAAATGTGTCCTCCAATGTCGTCTGCTTGGTCAAAGTACAGCTCGTAAAAGTCGCCTACCCGGACAAGTAGCACGCAGTCGGGGTATTTTTGTCGGTAGTCTCGTGCGGTGTTCAATACGGCGCTTGTACTGACGACTGGCTCGACTGGGCTCCCCTCCTCGGGATCAGCCAAGTGCTGGAGGTGATCGCTACCAGACTGCGTCTGCGTGTCATCTCGAGCCATGGCATCGCGACTACTGCTGTACGGAGCTGACCCTTGAGGCAAACGAAGAGGCAGCCGAATGGTGCTCCCTGGCCGCGCAATAGCAGGCGCTGTATGGGCGATCCGAGTACTAGCGGCTCGTCGTAGTCTCTGCATAGCCGAGGGCCTAAGCAGGCAGTGACGAGCAAGCATTGTGTGTGTGTGTGTGTTTTTTTTTAATTTTAATAATGCAGAGAATGAAATGAAATTAATGTAAAAGCAATCGAGAAAACACAGGTAGACATTGGTGCCAAAGGCTGCGGCTCGGATAACGAGCCAAATATTGCTAAAGGCCACTTGATCACAGCTCAGTGAGCCGCTCACCTCCTCAGTCCAAAAAGAGGCTGTTGTTGACAGCGGCGATTTAGTCGAGATAACGCAGTCCAGGCAAAACGAGTACAAAGGCATGCTGAAATGAGTCACTCCCCGGGTCTAGGGAGATTGCCTGTCTAGATCATGGTGACACAGCGAGTGGATTTCCTTATCGTATAAATGCTGTTCCAAGCAGCTCTAGAGCCTTCCTCGCTTGCTTGTCTCCACAGGGCTTTTTCTTTCTTTCTTCCTTTTCCTTTTTTCATATCTCTATTTTCCTCACTTTATAGCACTCGTTTTCAAACATGTGTGGCATCTTTGGCGTCTACAACTACTACGGCGATGTTGGCGAGTTCCGTCAGCGCGCCTTGGACCTCTCCAAAAAGTAAGTACTGAACATGGCTATCTCCTCTTCCCAGTCCACCCAAAAAAGACCTCCTTTTTTTCTAACAGCTACCCTGGCAAGTACATGTCTCTTCCTTTTCCCCCCTTTGATAGACTTCGCCACCGCGGCCCAGATTGGTCTGGATGCATTGTTGCCGACAACAACATTGTCTGCCACGAGCGGTTGGCAATTGTTGGTGTTGATACGGGCGCTCAGCCTCTGACCAACGCTGATGAGTCAATCGTACTGACGGTTAACGGCGAGATCTACAACCACAAGAAGCTTGAGGCCGAGCTTAAGCAGCCCAGTTCGTTCAAGACCCATTCGGACTGCGAGGTCATTCTTCACATGGTACAGTATCCAAAATGAAAAGCAGAACCAGATATCAGGATCTCCAAAGATAATATTGTTGGCGTTGGGGGGTAATATGTAACCCTGATGTGCTTTTTGGGGCGTGGTATTTCTGTGGAGTGTTCTCACTAAAACTCTTTTTGCACTAACCATGCAAACGACCGTTGCTGCCGTTGTTATTTTTTACTCATCGAATGTAGTACAGCGAGATTGGCACGGACGTCTGTGCCAAGCTTGACGGCATGTTCTCGTGGGCTTTGCTTGACCGGCGCTCAGCAAAGTCGCGGCTGGTAGCAGCACGCGACCCCATCGGTATCACGACGCTGTATATCGGGCGAGTGAGCGCACACCCCGAGACGGTGTTTATTGCGTCCGAGCTCAAGTCCCTTAACGAGGAGTGCGACCAGATCGACGAGTTCCCACCGGGTCACTACTTTGACTCGGAGGACGGGCAGTTCCACCGGTACTTTAAGCCTGACTGGTGGGCGCCTGAGCGTATCGCAACAGCGCCTGTCGACTACCGCCAGCTGCGCGAGTCGCTGACTGCTGCAGTCCGCAAGCGCCTGATGGCTGAAGTGCCCTACGGCGTGTTGCTCTCTGGTGGGCTGGACTCGAGCCTTATCTCCAGCATTGCCGTACGCGAGGCGGCGCGTATCTCGGCCTCGGCTCAGTCTGATACTGAGGATATCGATACTCGTGGAGCTCGCTACTTCCCCCGTATGCACTCGTTCTCCATCGGTCTGCCTGGTGCTCCTGATCTGATTGCTGCGCGCAAGGTAGCAAAGTTCCTTAGAACCGCCCACCACGAGCTCACGTACACTGTGCAGGAAGGTCTTGATGCCGTAGCCGATGTCATCTACCACTTGGAGACCTACGATGTGACGACTATTCGAGCTTCTACTCCTATGTATCTGATGTCGCGCAAGATTAAGTCTACGGGCGTCAAGATGGTCCTGTCTGGCGAGGGTGCCGACGAGGTCTTTGGCGGATACTTGTACTTCCACTATGCTCCCAACGCTGACGACTTCCACAAGGAGACTGTCAACCGTGTGCACAACTTGCATACCAGCGACTGCCTGCGCGCCAACAAGTCGACCATGGCTTGGGGCCTCGAGGCTCGTGTGCCGTTCCTTGACAAGGAGTTTTTGCAGGTTGCCATGAACGTGCGTGCTGAAGACAAGCAGTGCTCGAAGGACTTGATGGAGAAGGCTATCATCCGCCGTGCCTTTGACGTCGAGTTTGCTGATGCTGGTTTCACGCCCGAGGAGCTGGCCAAGGGCCCCTATTTGCCTCACGATGTGCTATGGCGCCAGAAGGAGCAGTTCAGCGATGGCGTCGGATACTCATGGATCGACTCGCTGAAGGAGTGGGCTGAGCGCCGTGTATCCGATGAGGCCATGGCTGCTGTCGACCAGCGCTTCCCCTACGATACTCCCAGCACCAAGGAGGCCTATTTGTATCGCGAGCTGTTTGAGCAGCACTTCCCACAAAAGGCTTGCCTCAAGTCTGTCGTAAGGTGGGTGCCCCGTACTGACTGGGGTTGCAGCGCTGACCCCAGCGGCCGTGCACAAAAGATCCACGACAAGGCATATTGACATTTTTTCCCCTCGCTTTAATAGAAAAAATGTCTCGTATTTTGTCCAAAAAATACACTCTAATCCAATGCCTATGTCAGAGTTGAGTTTGCTGTAGTACGCTTGTCAGACGTCGAGCATGCATCCGTCTGAACTCTTCATGATCTGTGCGTAACCGGTCCTCGAATTTCTCGTTACGTCTGTTCATTTCCTCAACATACTTGCTTTTTTTCTCATCGGCTGGGTTCTTGCTCCTCTCGATAGTATGCAATGTCTCACCAGCCAAGGCTGTGGTTTCTTTTATGCTCTGCGTGGTTACCGACTGGTTATCGAGGCAGTTGCGTATTGCCTCCTTGCTGTCAATCAACAGGTCCTTGTTAACGCTTGCTGCCTCTTGTGTTTTCTGCAACAAGTTGAGCATAGTCGAGAGCTGAGCCTCGGTTGAGTACTGACATCCATCAATGACGCTAACTAGTTCGCTAGCTGCTGTCTGAGCGCAGCCTCGGATATCGGCAGTCAGCATTTGTAAACTAGCATTGGCCGCATCAATAAACCCCTCGGCCGCTTTACCACTTCCCTTGGTGTCCATTGAAACAATTGATATTGAGAAAAATCCAAAAAGTTGAGAGAAAAAAACTAATTGATACATGTTTGGGAGCAAATCAATCAATATGATTATAGCCTCGCTTGACGAATTGACTCAACTATGGCAGAGCAAATTGTCACAGCGAATTTTCTTTTGTCAAGTTCAGGGTATTATCGGGAAAAGATCGTAGGCCCCGGCCGGTGACAACATACAATTACCAATCCCGAGTAATGGTGAAAAAAATGTTCAAAGAAACATTCAAAGGCTTTGAATGGTGTTCAAAGGATACTCTGGAAACTTTTAAAAGCCGGCAAAGACTCTATTCTTGTCTTTCACTCTTTGAGTTTTTTTTTTATCGATCCGGAAGCACCGGGTGAAATCGGGATTGACTAAACTATTAGCTGGGCTGCGGAATGGTCGCCTTATTGCTATCAAAAAGATTTGCTCATGGTCTATTCCGGGTTTACCCATTCTGTCTTTCAAAGTTTCTTTTCAACTGAACTTCAAAGAAAATTGCGTCGACGAGTGACAAAAGACTATGATGCAACCATGTTGCTTCTCCCGATGGTGGGGGATTTTTTTTTAGCCCTTGCTAAAAAAAAGTGCCCAAGGAAAAGCTATAAAAGCCCTGCAATCCCCAGAAGTTTTAGTGTTGATTTATTCGTCAACATCTCAAGTATTCACATCTACAAATAGTACTGATTCTGCTTACACGCTCTAAATATGTCCGCTAGTACTCCAATCGTATACCTTGGATCTCTGTCTCAGCTCAAGGATTTTATAAATTCCAACGGAACGTGTCTTATTCTCGAATCTTACGAAACTAGCTACCTGAAATTGTTCGAGATAGTTGTTAACAGCCCGAGCAAATATGATCTTTTATCGATTAACCTACCAATAGGCATTTGTAATTGGAGTGTAGCTAATGGAAATCCAAGTCTACAGGGCTGTGATTTGGAGGCGATAACCCCTATATTATATAAGAGTAATAGCCCGGTCAGTACTCCTGATAATATCCGAATTATTTTGGATATTATTGCAAAGATAATACAGTATCCAATTCCTGAGCTTCCTCTGTCAGTGTTGCAACGTCTACCAAAGTATTAGTTACGTCTCTTTAGTTAGTAATAATACTAGTTTCAATCAGTAGTCAACAATAAATAAACAGTTTAATTACACCACTTTTAGTTTTGTTTACCATTCCACAGGTTAAACAATAAGCGACGAAGGCAAGGCACATAGGGCTTGAAAAGGTCTGATGAGATATCCTCCTCCATCACCTCCATAAACAACTCGCGTTGGGAAGACGGAGCAGCAGCATAGTCGAAATTGGGACACGCCAGCGCCAGCAACAGCATGCTGGTAACCAGTTCTGCTAAGCTGTGGTCATGGATTTCTTTGTGCCAGAAACGGAATTACTCGCCCATTGGTGCGTAGTTTGGGCGAATGTGTATATTCCAGCCTGATATCGATGCGGTTACTGATTCGGGTTCTTCTTGTCGGGACTTGCCATGCTTACCTTTTTATTAGGTTCTTGGCTATATTGTTGTGCTATGTTCTTTTGCACTATATAGCATGTACGTGGCTTGTTTCGGAGACTGTATATGGCTCAGATATTTTTATTTCTTGTTTGTTGCCATGGTCCTCTCAAAGCGAATGCTGTCAAGGATTGATATCATTGGCTATGCTTAGGTAACGGTGACCTGTTTAAACCGTCACATTATTTCTACATGCTCGCCAATTAAAACAAATATATTGACTATTAACTAAATTGGCGGAATGTGAGGCAAAACACCCTTGTGCCAAAGGTGGTAGGTCTTACGTTTGCACTGGTTTGTACTCTTGGTACCCAGTACTTTGCTAAAATAATCAAAGTCAGGCTTCAAATCGCAGCCTTGTACATAGTTAACCAGCTTACGAGTCTCTTTCTCTGTCCAGATCGACGAGTATAGCTTGTCCTTTAAGTCCATCACTTTAAATGTCAACACGGATAGGGGCACGTCCAACTCTATTGCCGCGAGCTTCGTCGTTGTCTGACCTGTAGCGATGCGATTAGCTAAATCGTTATAGTCGATGGCGCGTAGTTTGGCCTGGTAGTGCGGATGTGCGGTTATACGTGAAGATATTATTGAACTGTAGCTGCGTCGATTGCTAAGGTGTAGCTGCTTGCGGATTTTGTCAAAGATCTCGATGACAGGGTACTTTCCGGCATACTCGTCTACAAGCCTGGATACCTCGTCTAATTCGTCGGCAGAGATGGGCTCCCGTACCTTCTTTGATGACGAACGTATTTCCAGTGCACTATACACACTGTGGAGTGAAATCGTGGGAGACAAGTGTCGGGCAACCTCTTTCCAAGTCAGTCCCTTAGCCCTGAGCGCAGTAGCCCGCTCGTAATCAGCCTCGGTCCACTTGAACTTGCCCTGCAGCATGTCGTGTATACGAATACAGTCCTCCATATCAACCCACATAAAGTTTGACACGGCTCGATAGATCACTGGAACAGGCACCGGATAATGCTCTTTAATAAAGTCTGTCATGCGGTCAGCCATATCTTGCGAAAACGAATCCGGATCATATTGCCATCTCGCCTTGCCGTCGTCGTACTGACTGAGCTCAAGACACTCGCGTAGGCCAAGCTCTGTTGCTTGGCTAACTTTCGACCAGTCAACAGTACCACTCGACTCAAGCTGCCTTTGAACCTCACTAGTTACTATGCTCTCACGGTCATACTCGACTTGTTCGCATTTACGGCCACGATTTATAACACTGAGCCGTTGTTTGCACGCTATCACCGAACGACCAAGCGCCTTGCTAGCCTGCTCCCACTTGGCCGCAGTACCCGCCATAGATACATCGACCATCTTCAACAGAGTCTCATCCTCTGTTGAGGTCCAGCTAGATTTTAGGTGAGTGTCACCTCTTCGCCTTGAAGCTACAATCGATACCAATACAACCCACAGAATGGTATTCAGTACAAGCATCAACAACACAAATAATTGACAACTTGCTTTTTTCTTACCTATGGACGTGAGTTGCGCGGGTTTATAGTAGTATCCGTGGGGCGACACTATTCCTAAAAGCTTGGCTGCTTCTTTGTATTTGACACCAGAGCCGACAAGATGTTGCAGCTTGCGAGTTTCGTCTGATGACAAAGCAAAGCGCTTGCCTACATTACCGCCATACATGATCCAGCAGTATCGAGCCTTAGATGGTAGCACGTCCAACACTTTGCCGATACGGTCCCAGTCCTCGCCGTACTCGCCTACTAACTCTCTCAGTCGCGTCAATCGGTCCAGACTCATGCGGCCGGCATTTGGCTTGTGAACATATTGACGGCAGAGTAGGCGAATATCGCTTAGCGGCCTATTGGGTAACTCTCGCTTAATAATGTCCACCAACTCCGATCTAGCCGTCGACTCCATATGCTGCTCGATCAAGTCCTTCATTCGCTCGCGTTCCACATCAGTCCATTGGGTAGTTAGCCTTTCAGTCGTCTTTCCATTCGGCTTTGCTTTAAACTGATAATATCTGTTCTGGAGCGACTTTTCGTTTGGATACTGCATGAAATGCTGGTAGACATCCTTCCAGCTCAGTCCAGAGTCGCGAAACTCGCGTATTCGCCGATAGCCCACTTCGTTGATCGGATAGTTAAAGGTACCCAGCCCTATGCGCTGACATTCCAGGGCGTCGACGTTCATATAGATGCCAACTAGCCTCCAATCAATGGTAGAACAGCCTGCATAGTTGGTCGTCATAAACAGCTTCAACTTTTCCACGTCCGGTTTTGACCAACCACCATACGTGTCAATCAGCGAGCGAGGCTGTATCGTCGAGTTTGAGGCGTCGAAAAGATCCAAGCACTCGATAAGCGGAGTATCTAACTCGCTAGCTACCGCCTCCCAATTGCACCGACCTAGAGATCTGTCAAAGTGCCGCTCCGCAGTGCTGGTAACCAATGCGCTCTGTTGCTGTCTGCGCCTAGCGTCGACCTCCGCTTGGTCATAAATACTTTGTAGTGTGCCAATCGATAGGTGATATTTTGCGGCCAGGCGATACCATGGAATCGATTTATCGACTTTCTGGAGCAGGCGAGCCTCCTCGACAATTCTTTTTCGAATTTCGGCGCTCGGTCCAGCTGGTGAATGACTATTGAGGCGTCTGGCGGGCAATAGACCCGCAAAACCAACTGGTTTGCAATTGATGGACAGCCAAAAGGCTCTACGAGCAAGCATTTAGACGAACTAAAGAATACAAAAAAAAAAAACAAAAAATGAAGAACAAAAGAAAACGAAAAACAAAACGCGTGGCTTGGATTTCTAACTCGGACTTTGATCTACGATCTCTTGTAGTCTTGATAATCAGATCAATGACGTCTATTTGTGAAACTGTTTGGATACATGTTGACATATTTCGTATATTGAAGCAATAGAAGCATTGGCTTTTCAATCCTTCCACTTTTCACGTAGCAGGCGCCTCAGGCGTGGCGCATCTTGACTAAATCTGGGCTCGGCGATTTTCTTTCCTGCATTGCCAGCATGAACTCCCTGCGATGCACAGCGTTGCAATAGCCGCGTAGTCAAAGTTGGGACAAGCCAATGCTAGAGACAACATACTACGTTGAGCTAGCAACGTAGTATACCTCCATACCCCAATCAGTCTCAACATGCCAGCCCCCGGAATCGCTTTCCCATTGGGGGCAAAAAGTCGAACGAACGTAGCCAGGAATCATGGCCATGCTGACACCTTGAGGAAACTCACCAACATCCATAGGCTGGGAGAAGAGAAAAGCAAAGGACTAGGCGACAAACCTTTTTTTAATTTTTGATATTCGTGAATCTAATACGTTCAGTTCTGTTTACCATTCCACCCGTTAAACAATAAGCGACGAAGGCGAGGCGCATAGGGCTTGAAAAGGTCCGAGGAGATATCCTTCTCCATCATCTCCATAAACAACTCGCGTTGGGAAGACGGTGGAGTGGCATAATCAAAATTGGGACATGCCAGCGCCAGCAGCAGCACGCAGGTCGTGGTTCCAGAGTAATTGTTAAAGTGACCTCTGTCAAGATGCCAGCACCGGAATCGCCTACCCATCGGAGCATAGTTAGACACGATATGTTCAGGAAGGTGGTCCAAGTCGACATCGTTGCGCATAGGACCGAGGCTGGGCAACGACGTTTGTAGATCTGACAGAAGCGGAAGCGATTGTATTAAGGAAATGGCATGCCAAAGTTCCAGGTACAAGTTCGGTAGTGACAGGACCTGGATACACTCATACTTTCCAAGCAATGAGAACGTGGTTGCAGGGTTGGCCAAATAAGGAGTCCTACCGTATTCCCGCATAGCCGCTCCAGATCCAATACTACACACGAACTGCTGAATCTCGGCGGGTGAAGTAAACACTGATCCAAAGTCAGTGGTAAACCCAATTTTGAGCCTTCGCAGCCTTGGATGACTGCCCGGCACAAACACCTTGTACTTGCGAAGCATGGAGGCACCAAGTCTACCCAACTGTAATTCCAACCACTCGAGTGTGGCCGCATTGCCCCTGAAAAAGGTATCGTCGTCAAAAGCGCTGTTAAGGTTAAGATGTAGCCGCCGAAGGATGGGGAACGGAGCAGCGCCATAAAATTCCGGACGCCTCCACTCTTCAGATTTTGACCATAACCGCAGCTTTAGCGTAAGTAAGCGCGGATACACTACGTGCTTGCCATCATCGTCCTGGACAATGCCCAAAACGCCCAAGTTATACTCGCACTCAATGTTCAGAGACTGCAACGTCAGCGCATTCTTCCGCGCCAGTTGAATGAACTGATTGACGCTGTCGACGTCAGACGCAGAGAGGTAGCTGATATGCGACAAGTTGCAGACCACGCCCTGTTGCAGCCATATTGGATCCGCGTCATACGATAGGCAGTGGTACTTGATGCGATAGCCAAGTTGGTAGAGTCGGCAGGCTAGATCGCCGAATTGTTGATCGGGCATACTGGGCATGTCGTCACAGTTTACGGGCTGCACTCTAATCTCGTCGACCAAGGGAACCATCTGCTTGATGCGCTCGACAAATGCGCAAACATTAGCTTTGGCTGTCAATGGATCAATTCCAATATTCCGGGCCACATAATCATATGCGTTCATGGCCAAAACGAATGCGATCTTACGAGCTAGCGGAAAGGCACAACCATCATAAGGCGCTCGAGATAACTTTTCTAAAGCCTCGCCTGAATATACAGATTGGTCGCTCAAAAATAATGTTATATCCCTTGCCGAGTGGTGTGTAGAATAGCCAAGTTTATAAAGCCTATCGTGGTCAGCATCAGTACGCGGGACTGGCAAGAGAGGTTTGTCGATATCGCCGAGTGACATGCTAGAGAGGTTTAGCACAAAGATGTGGCAGTAGTGTGAGTAAGCGACAGCACGAAAGTTGCTACAGACCCATAGCAACGGTTTTAACAATATCTTGTAGTTGAGCGAGTTCACAATAACGCCGTCGGAAAGTACACGACTGCTGCCCACGACATGGTTGACAATCAGACGAACGACATGTTGCGGGAGCAGCTGTAAAGGCGAAAACGTAGACATAATGTTTGAATTAGCAAACAAATTAAAAAGAGAAAAAAAATAAAGCAGAGGAAAGAATAAAAAATATTGGTTCAGTCTGCAAGACACCAGAAATCAATGCAGGTTGATCGACTGCATATGATCTGTACTTAAGGATCCTTATTCTCTACCATTGCGAAGAAGCACATTATATATACTGGTATATCCCACTTGGGCTGCATCTCTGAGCGTCTCAACCAAAAAAAAAATAGAAATAAATGAATAATAATGATGAAAAAGACAAACAGATCAAAAAGTGATAAAAGAGACATGTAGAATAAGAAGAAGAAAAAAACGAGAGTTAAAGATGGGTTTTCCCCTCCTCACTCTCTTACTTTCGGTTGTACTGGAATGAGTGACGGCCAGGTGTACCAGAAGTGTTTGGTACGCTACCCGCAGGCTTCCACTTGAACTCCGCCATGATCGGAATGTGATCCGATGGGATATGAGCGTTGGGGTAGCCCACGGTCTGACGAGACCACTCCTGGTCAATCTCTCCCAACAGACCAGTTGTCGCCATCATACCCGTAGTGTACCAGATATAGTCAATAGTACCGCTAAAATTCGGCGTAAAGTTCGTCATAGGCAGTTCGCCCACACTCGCATAGGCCGACTTTAAGCCGAACGGGTGCCGCAAGCCATGCCGCTTATAATCAGCATACGGCTCTAGACGCAACAGGTCCTCGTGGTCCTTGTCCAGGCGGCCGCGCGAGAGGAACTCATAGAGGCCCGAGTCAGGTGTCGAGTTAAAGTCGCCGCAGATAATGGCCGCAATCTTCTGGAACTGCTTCTGCTGCTGTTGCAATTGCATCTGAACCCGGTGAGCCTCAGACCCGCTATCACCGCCATGGTGCACGGGAGGTGCCGGCGCAAGGCCGCCATACTTTTTAGCCAGCAAGGCCAGCTCCTCAGTAAGCATCGCGGTCTGTACCATCTTGACGTCAGTAAACTCCGGATCCCAGTGCACATGAGCATTGGCCACAAACACAGTGGGCTCGCCAGGCAGCTTACAGTGCTTGAGTACAGCAAACCCGACAATATTGTCCTTGGTCATAAACCGATTGAAAAAGTCGTCGCACTTGCGGAAATCCTTACGACTAAGCGCGCTTTGCTGGAACTCGAGCAAGTGTGATGCCACGCACTTGAACATAGACGACTTGTAAAATGTCGCACACCCGTCTACTAGCTTGCGCTCGCCTTCGCTCATTGTGCGTGCCCGCGACTTTGTCCAGAACACTCCCTCGTAGCCCATCTCGCCCAGCTTTTCCTTAAAGAACTCGTCAAACTGGTTCGCCTCCACCTCTTGCAAACAGATGATATCGGGCTGGAATGCGTTGAGCTCTGACATGATCGTGTCGCGCCGGTACTCCCATGCTAGCGCCCACGACGGACAGTAGTTGTACATCTGCGGAGTGGCGTACTTTGGACACAGCACGTTGTAGCTGAGAACCGTAAGGACATCAGGACTGTCAGTCTTTACGTCCTTGTCGAGCGCGACCCATTGGCGATCAGGAGGCGCCGCCATCGCCGTGCCGCTGTCACGAAGGTACTCGACAAGCGCCCGTGTGCCCTCCTTTTGCAGCAGGCCCTTCAGCTCATCTTGAAGCGGGTTGCCCTCCAGCCCAAGCGATTCAAGCTGGTATAGTGTGCCTAGCTCGTACGGCAGATCGGTGATCCGGTTGTCAAACAAAAGCAGCTCCTTCAATTTGCAGCACAAACCAAGTTCGGGCGGGATCGCGCTGAGCAAGTTTCCAGACGCGTCAAGTTCCTCCAAGTTGCGCAACTGAGAAATGGCCACAGGCAAGCTCGCCAGCTGGTTGTGATTCAGGTAGAGCTTTGTCAGAAAAGTGTACTTGAACAAGGGCGATGAGATCGCCCGCAGGTTCATTCCACCCAAATCAAGCTCCGTCCAGCGAGGTCCACTCTTTGCTGTCGCGACCTGCTGCTGTACCGGGGTGCCCATAGCCGGTGGGTTAGAATTGCCGCTCGAGTAGTAAGTAGCCGGAGTCCGGCGGTCGTTGGCCGATCCAATAGAAGTGCTCTTAGCGCGAGTACTAGGCGGCCTGATGATAGCAGGAGTCGATCCTTGTCCATTCATGTGGCCCAGGGGCGTCGTCGACCGACCGCTTAGGAAATCGGCATAGTTGCTGACAGGAGTGCCAGAGGCCATATGAGAGGGGTCAAATGTGCTGCCGCCCAAGTAGTTTGCCTGCTGCCGCTGCAGCGCCATTGCAGCACGAGCATGGTGATGTGGTGTAGCCGAAGCTCTGGACCGCTGGTGCACAATGATCTGCTGCTGGTGGTACTGGCTACTAGGAATCACAGAGGTCGGTGCCATTTGCAGCGGACCGCTCATTACAGATGGCGAGGACATCATAGGGTTGCCCTGTGCCGCTGCCACCGCGGCTGCCTGCGCCGCTGCTACTGCTTGAACCGACGACATTCCCGATACCCCATCAGAATTGGCATATAGCGCGTGTGGTGGAGCCATACTCCCCATCATACCGGCTCCATTGACCATCATCGCTGAGGGCATAACACCACCCATGCCCATACCGTGGTCGCCTGGTCCTAGTCCGCCCGCCATTCCAACCAAGTGTGTGTTGCTGCCACCTCCCATCGATGCTGCTATATAGTGACCTATGTTACTGCCATCCCCCAAAAAACCAAATCCGACACAGAAAGACAAAAACAAAAACAAGGCAGTGTTAGCAAAAGAAAAAAAAATGAGCCAGGACATGCCTAATTCTAATCGTTAGTTTACAATCCCGTCAAAGTCCACATACCTGTAGCATCGCCCTGAGATGTGCCGCCCATTCCAGGTCGTCCATGTTGTGGCAGCTGTTGGCCAGGGGCCTGGCCCTGTTGCATGTACATTTACCAACAGTAAACTACTTGCGCCAGTTTGATTCAAGATGTATCGCTGAATTAGCTCGCTCAAGGAGGTTCAGTAAATGTCTTGCTTTTTTCTACGGAATACGTTCGTAAGAATAAAAATAAATTGCTAAAGAGTCAAATAAAAAAATGTGCGTTAAATCGAAAGGAGAAAAAAAAAAAAAAAGAGAAAGAGAAAGAGAGAAAAGAAAATTTACTGGTCAAGCTTTAGTGATTGCAAAAAAAAAACCAAATGTTTCCACTCACACAGCCATTGTCTTTTAAGCTGGGGGGCGATTTACAAGTGGATCTTTTCGCTTGAGAAGAATGTCCAATTATCTTACTCTTATAAAAAAAATACTGCGCTTGCGTATGTCGCTTTATGTAAAACACATACAGATAGTGTGGATGCAACAGATCGGATATGTATTATCCTGTTATTAGATCGAAATATCAATATAAGCCATATCACCCTTTGAACTCATCAAAATACACCTAGTTGGCACTGGCAGCGCTGCTCGCCGTCCTGCTCGCCCAACTGGACCGACTGGCAGACTGCCACCCAGGGGTTGTTCAGGACACTGCACCAGTCTCCATCCAGCTCCAATACAGACACTAGCGAATGGCCGCTCCAATGACCCAAGTTCAAATACCTCAAGAGAGCCACGTCGGCTAGTATACACCACGACAAACATTCGCCGTCTATCCACCGGTCCCTCGCCGCTCTCAAGCCATGCGCACTGGCTGCCGCGCTGACCCTTGAGCATTTGCACGGCCTCGCAGCTCTCCAAGTCAAACAACAAAATGCGTCCCAGCGAGTCCGTCAGTGCTGCCAAGCCATACACTGCTGGTGCCAGCGATATGTCAAGCACTTTGCGCGGGCTATCTCGCACTGCAAACGCACAAGGAACCGTCGTACCAGCCTCGATACCTGTAGCCACACTGCCAGAGTCTATCAGCCCACTACTAGGTGCTCCTGAAGACCGCCAAAAATACGACCTAGCCATATTGAGTACAGCGCCAGTGACGCGAGCAGCCATTCGCCCAGCAATGTCTACGGCGGATACCGACGTTGCTGCATGCTCGTTAGTCATAAACACGCCAAATGCCGCATCGCCATGCTGCGGAGCTACCAAGAACCGCGCCGTAGCATCAGACAACAGTGGGCTTGATGTCAGAGCACTCTTTGCCAAAGCAGCTAGTGGATCTCGATGTGCCGTGGGACCATAGCTAACAGCGTCTGAAACCAACGGTTCGTTCAGCTCAAACGACCATTTCTTATACTGAAATACTGGCTCTTCAGCCCCGCCATCCAGCGCCTCGCTAAGACATAGCCGCAGTGCAAGATACAATGACCTGCCATCGACGCTGACCACGGTTCCGTCAGCATACGTCAGGCAAACTTCCTCAGTGTCTTCGGTCGCATATCTCATCTCGCCCGCAGTATGCATGCTGTTGGCTTGCGCAGGCATACGCTGGCGAATGCGGATCAGCGGCTGAGGATGGAATCGGTGAGTAGTCAGCAAATGTCCATACATGGAGTATATCCGTAAGTAGCCACTCGAGTACCCGACAACTACACACAACGATCGACTAACCTGCTGCTGCTGGTGTTGCGGTGTGTATACATCCATGCAAAGCAGAGAAGCGATCGTCTCGCCCGAGGCCGGAGCTTCGCCAACTGACACTAGGCGGTATTTGGAATACGTGTCTTGCTGGCACTCGAGGAGCATAAATCGAGTAGTATGCGCTACAGCCAAGTATGTGCCACTTATTGACGGTGCGTAGATAGTACGAGCTAGTCCGTCCTCAAACGGCCATGATCCAGCACCGTCGCCTAAATCGCTATCCTCAAATAGTAGGCGCAACAGCGAGGTGGGGATTTGTGCACAGACCCTTACCGTCACTCGTTCGTTTTTGGACGTAAATACGCGCGCATCGCTGTCCATTGCCAAACAGGTGAATAAATTACAAATGTTTTAAATATTTTGTTATGCTCTGTACTTTTGGCCAGCTACTGAATCGCTTAAATCATCCACTTGGGCCTCGCAAAGAGGTATGGGGGAGATGAATAATTTTGTATTATTTTTGAGCCCATACCGGTTTGATTTCGTCATCACCAAGAAATTAAACAAGACGTGTATATTGGTCGTAATCAACCAATATATTTTATATTTAATTTTTCTCACTATGTCAACGGAATACCACACAGGCGGCGAGACGCGGATGATGCCAAGTGCCGACGAGATCAAAAAATATCTAAAGTCCTCCGTCGAGATGGCAGTGACAGGTGGCGAAGAATACCTTCATAGCAAAGTACCCGAGCTCCAAAAGAACATCAACGACTATGCCCTAAAAAAGGTATCCGCCGCCATCCCACCCACATACAAGGTTATCGTAACATGCATGATAGTCCAGAGCACTGGCTCTGGCATACATACCGCGAGTACCGTACACTGGCAGCCAGACCAGGACATGACAGTAGCCTACGTATTCC